>CAKALU010068156.1:0-10745 GCA_916700995.1 Hozukius guyotensis
GGGGCTTCTTCCCCTCGCAGACAGGATTAACTCCTAACATGTTCAACATGATCCAAAAGTGTAAAAACTGTCAAAGAGACCTTTAATCTGCCTATGGAACAAAGCCTTTTGTACAAGGACTAACCTGACCTTGTCAGTGCGAGTTTAACTTGCTGTCTGTTAGGCAATATAAAGCCCTAGCCAGCCCTTCTCCTCCACTCCCTCCCTCTCTAAGTCTTCCTCCCTCCCTCCCTCGCCACCTCTCTCTTTCTCCCCTATGCACAGAATTGGGAGTGTGCAGCTACGGCACCAAATGCTGCGTTAATCCCCGTTTCTCTGAGATGGCCAATAGTAAATCCGAGCCCTCTGTAAACCAATCTCAGAGTTTTTTATCTTGATTTATTAGATTACGAGTCCCGGGTCCCTGAGCCCATGCTACACATACTAATCCTAATCGGAATAGACAAGTATTAGCCCAGTTCAAGGGGAGCTAAACAGCAGCGGTGGCCAACTTTCAGTAAGAGGGAAACTACAAGCTTATAGGCTTTTTTTTTTTTATTCTTTTTTTTATCCGTTTTCCTTTTTTCTCCACTTACATTAGTAGAATGAGTGTGTAATTAAATACATAAATCCTGACACACAAACCCTCAAAAGGCCTAAAACCACTGAACCCCGTCCAGTTTGGCTTTCTTTTCCCCTGCACAATGAAGTTACTGAGCCAAGCCCAATCATTTGTATTTTTCTCAGATTTTTAACAGTGAGCAAGGCAAACATGAAAGTCCCATTGAAAACAACTGCAAGAATTAATTTTACATCTCAGTGAATTCAAGGCAGTGTTGTCAAATTATAAGCAACAGGGCTACATAACTAATTTCCCTTGGTCCAGAGACTGTTAAAAAAAAAAAAGAAGAAGTAATAAATCACTTTTCATCTGTGATAATAAATCGCGTATAATTAGAAAGGTGTCTCTACTCTGTTTGCCTTCTGCGGGCAAACAGAGGCCACCGAATCGTCAGAACTGGTCACATTATTGTTACTAACCTTAAACCAAAATGAGAGGATAGTCTTGGAGCATATTGTAAATTGCCGGTCTCACACCGCTCTCAACCAATCCAGCCATTGCGGACGGCAACTGGGTTAGGCTGGATGGAGTCCATGTGACACATGAGGCCAGGGCTGGGGAACATTAAGAAGTGTCTGCTTGTACACTAATGCTGGTGGCAGCTGTTAGTCTGCCAAAAACTGCAGCAGCAGCAGCAAGGATATCCTGAAATACTATTGAAAACCGCTAAACCTCCTCCTCGCTGATGTAAAGCTATACAGCTGCTCGGCGCCAGCACAATCGCTGATCAATCTGGGAAAGTTAAAAATGGAGCCAGGTTTGTGGGACTAAAATCTGCTGCTTTTTCTTGCTTGGAAGGTCAAACTGGTGATCTCAGGAGGGATGTTGAGGTTTAACAACACAGACTGTGTTTGAGAAAGTTTGTACAGCAGCCACGACAGACGCAGCATATTAGGAGTGTAAGAAAATATAGATACTAGAGCTGTCAAAGTTAACGCGATAATAACGACACTCATTTCTTTAACGCATTAACGCATTAACGATACTGGTATCATATGAAACTAGAAAACCTAAAGAATCCATTGGTACCAACCATGTCATACTAGCTTGTCATGAAGGAGGCTAAATAACGCTCCAAACTCAAGATATGTGAATGAAAATGGGTTCTGCATATAGTACAAATGTGTTATTTTCAACTATTCTAAAATGGTGTATTTAAGTATTTCTGCGTACTGGGGTCCCTAAACAGTCTTAGAATTGCATAAATTGGGTATCACTGGAAAGTTGAGACTCTTGCGGATCCAATGAGTCCAATTGTATTTACTGTATGTGTAATGATGTTAATCCCCATAGTAGCCATTTCACCTAGTGACTTTTTTTTACTCAGATTTTGTACATATGATGGTGTGTTCTTTATACTATGACAGTTTTTCTAAAATTAAAAAAATCGCAATATATCGCCTTGTTTACAGTATCGCAATATATTGAATAGGGCTGTTGATCGATTAAAATATTGAATCGCAAATTAATCACACATTTTTTTATCTGTTCAAAATGTACCTTAAAGGGAGATTTGTGAAGTATTGAATACTCTTATCAACATGGGAGTGGACAAATATGCTGCTATATGCAAATTTATGTATATATTTATTATTGGAAATCAATTAACAACACAAAACAGTGACACATATTGTCCAGAAACCCTCACAGGTACTGCATTTAGCATAGAAAATATGCTTAAATCATAACATGGCAAACTGCAGCCCAACAGGCAACAACAGCTGTCAGTGTGTCAGTGTGCTGACTTGACTATGACTTGCCCCAAAACTGCATGTGATTATCATAAAGTGGGCATGTCTGTAAAGGGGAGACTCGTGGGTACCCATAGAACCCATTTACATTCACACATCTTGAGGTCGGAGGTCAAGGGACCCCTTTGAAAATGGCCATGACAGTTTTTCCTCGCCAAAATTTAGCGTACGTTTGGAGCGTTGTTTAACCTCCTTCACTACAAGCTAGTATGACATGGTTGGTATCAATGGATTCCTTAGGTTTTATTTTTCTGCCTTAATGCATTAAAGAAATTAGTGATGTTAAAATGAATTTGCGTTAACGCGTTATTATCTTGTTAACTTTGACTGCCCTAATATTGAATAGTTACCCAGCGTCATGATACGTATCGCACCAGATTCTTGCCAACACACAGCCCTACAGCATATGCTTGTGTATTTGTTTCTATGTACTTTAAACGTGTATGTCTGGTCATGCATTTCTGTCCCTGCCTGCAAGAGTACATGTAGATTTTCGTGGCACCGCCGCCACAGCAGCGCCGAGGTTGCCCCTGCCCACTGCCCTCGGGGGTGACAGGGGAGCTAAGGGAGATGTGACAGCCATGTCTGCTCCCTGTATGTGTTTGTTTGCCCCTGAAAACGAGACACCGGTTTCACTCCAGCCCCCCTGGGCATGTTTAGCTCTGCCTCCACCGCATCGCCTTCATCTGATACAAAGTGGAAGTCCACACGATAATAATATGTATCTCCGCTGGTGGGGTGAAAGCGGATACATATACGCTTCACGGCAATGAAAGAAAAAAAAACCCCGATTGATTAATACTTTTCAGTTTCAAACACACACTGAAGATTGAGGAATGATTTTTCTACATTGTTACTTGGCACTACAAATCATAATACAATAAATGGTGTCAGAACAACACAGCATATTTTATCGTAATGTCACCATAAAAAGCATAATACAGCGTGTAAGGTGTTATGTGATGAAAGAAAAAAACTATGATCCAGTGCTCTTGCATGCCAAATAAAAGTGAGGAATGGATTTCCTTTGCTCTTGTGTTTTGTCCTTAGACCTAAGTGTCACCAAGTGTACTTTGCAAGGAATATTCATTTCCTTAGGAAGGCCTCGTCAGCCTTGTGACCCAATCCATATCCATTCTGTCCTGTCTGCCCTCCCTAGTCCCTGCCTCTTTTCTGTAAGTGGCAGATATTTCACCTGCCTATCAGTTTCCCTTTAAACGTGCTGGTATATGCAGGAAAGGCGCCCATATAGGGTCACTGCCTGTCCTCTACGAGGCCCTCTTTGAAGCTACTATCTAGCCGGCTCTACCTCCCCCCCCACCCCCTCTTCTTCTATCACTCAAATTACAGCGTGTAGAGGTCGCTGGTAGAAATGGGTTCAACAGAGCTGATTAACTTTCATCTACTTTTACATATTATTGAGATGGAAATAGGGGATGTCAA
The DNA here is from genome assembly GCA_916700995.1 of Hozukius guyotensis. Lineage (NCBI taxonomy): Eukaryota > Metazoa > Chordata > Actinopteri > Perciformes > Sebastidae > Hozukius > Hozukius guyotensis. The sequence goes on from CAKALU010068156.1 coordinate 3,796, forward strand.
TAATTAACCGACGTTAAGAATTTTCACCGATTAACGCTATCGGTTAAAACGGGTAAAAGAAATATTAATAATGAATTAAAAAGCTGAGCAAAACTCAGAGGAGCAATTTGTCACTTAAAAGGAGAAAAGCTGGTCCACCTTAACAGCCCACCTTAAGAGAGTCTGAGCCGGAGTTGAAGGATACAGGAAGTTGGCTCCCGTCTTGAGCTCGTTTGAGCCAAGCCCCCCAGGAAGAGCGCCGGTCGATGATCCCAACTTTCGTAGTGGCCAAACGGCGGTACTACAACTTCCGCGTCCGTCACGTGATGCCTTTGGGCCCAAAAAGACGTTTTCCCATAGACTTACATTGGGAAAGAGACGTCTGTAACTCAGCGGATACTTTTTTTTGAGGTGAATCAACTTCACAGTACGAACACTTGAATAGCCCTTATTTAAATCATGAGGTCCTAAAAGTTGTAAAACGCACTAATAGCCGAATCCAGAGTGATTTCCCTTCCTCCGTTCATGTGAATGAGACCCAGACCGAGGCTGGAGCGAGGGCTGGGAGGTCGGAGTTAGCAAAACGTGACGACAGCTTGACGGTTGCGACCCCGTGACCGAGCCATGTGACCGAGCGGACGCTACTGCGCATGTCCGATGGCCCAATGGATGCGGAAGATCGCCGGATGATCCGGGTGCTTTACCAGACGGAAGTCGAGCCATTTTGGCTTCATGCGCCACTGAGCAACTTTCATAGGAATGAACAGGGCCCCGCCTCCAACGCTGTATCCAGTTGTCTTTATACATCCGTGGGTCTAGCGGAGGACTAAATAATTTGTATTATAATAAATAATAAAATAAATAAAGTAAATAATGTACAGTAATGCTATAATGTATATATAATAATGCTTTAAATGTATAATAATGTACACACACTGCTACAGCTACAGCTACGTTCACAGCAATAACGCCACTGCCACACTCGCTATCATTACGCCGGGCAGACACACAGCTAATAACCTGCTAAACTAAACTAAATATTGTGGTGGAGACCTTTACTGGGAAGCAGCTGGATGTGTCCTTGACGATGCACGCAGCTTACTGCAGCTGGCGCACCGCTGCATGTGACGCACTAATCTTGTCAGTTAACGGTTAATAATCGGTTAACGAGGGTCGGTTATCGGTTCATTTTTTTTTTCAAAATAAGCATCCCTAGATGGAAAAGTCTTAAAAAGCGAACCACAAATTTAGGCCTCCCTGATTTATATTTACAACAAGGAAATAGAAGCCTTCTTTAGTTTTTCTCCAGTGCCTGGAAGATGTTGGGCGACTGTATTTGCAGGTTTGCGTATGCAGCCCACACGGCAAAATCCATTTTACTACCAAATAATGGGAATCAGATCATTTCCACGCAGCGGGAAGGAAAGCAGCTGCTTGGATGTGAGGAAGGTAGGAGGAGGTTAAAAGGAGTCAATGGAGGCTAAAGAGACAGCAGGTCTACTGATGACAGAAAGAGTGGCCAGGGACTGCAGTTCAGGACTTCTGGAAACCACATCAAACAGACTATGGAGCGCTGCCAAGACGAACACACAACAACTGTTGCAAAAAAAAAAAAGGAGGGGGGGAGAGAGGAAGAGAGGGAGGGGGGGAGACGAATGGAAAAAATGTCAGGTTTAGTAACAAACTAAAAAATGTGTGTTTCAGGATCACAGGAAGATAAAGATAGAAACACCGGGGCATTTTGGCTTACTGAGAACGGGAGAAAAGACAAGAGAAATGGGGGGAAAACTGCTGTCCATTCCTCAATCATATTATTAGATTCAGTACCATTAATATGTGCTGTAAGTGCGTTCCTTTCCTCACATGTTCCACCGTTTTCCTCAAGTGCTTTTTAACAACAGCCTGAGAAGCCTGCTTTAAGTCAAACGCGCGGTATGAGCACGTAAACACAGACAGCTTTAGGGATGCAAGATATTGGATTGTGGCCGATATGCCAATATTTTCCAACTCATTTTGAATGTCGATGCCGATAAACGTGCATATTGTTTTCCGCCTAATTGCAGAGAGCATCAATTACTCTACTGTAGTGGGATTAACATTATTATTATTATTATGCCCACTGGCAGATGTAGACATAAAATACAATGTACATATTCACTGGAAAAAATAAGAAAACTACTTCAACTTAGATTACATGTAAAACAGCCATATTTATTTTTGTTTATCAGGTTCCCTATTAGCATTGGGTTCAAACCCAAAATATTGCCAAATAGTAGGGCTGCACAATTAATCGGCTCCTATATATTTATTCCAACTCGTGCCCAGGAACGAATAGAAGGATTAAAGCTGCAAGCAGCGATGAACGGGCCCTCGCACCTTCCAGCGTGTCATCATGGCTGAGAAATTTTAAGCGGATTTGACAAAGTATGCTGAAGTTACAACAACTTGCTGTTTCATGGCGAATCACGCTAAATGGCGGCCACAACGAAAATCTTCACAATAATGCATCATCAAGGTCTTAAGGCTTTTCTGACCACATTTGAGGTGGATCTGGTCAACCTGCTAGGAGGAGTACATTAAAATAGAAAACATGCCAGTAGGGGGCGCTATGAGTGTGACTCAATATTGACATGTACATGTCCTCAGGACTGGACCCTTTTTGGGGCAGATTGGACTATGTACATTGGAGTTACAACAACTTACTGTTTCATCGTGAATGGTGCAAAATGGCCGCCACGTCACGGCAAGGTCGTTCGATGAAAACTCAGGATTTTAATACCTTTTCATCCTTAAGGTCTTAAGATGGTTCTGACCAAATTTCAAGTCAATCTGATTAAATCTGTAGGAGGAGCTTGTTAAAGTACACGGCCTGTAAAAATGGGCGAAAGTGGCACATTGAATTAAAAATGGCTGACTTCCTGTTGGGTTTTGGGCATACCTCTAAGAGGCTTTTTTGTGCGTCTCCACATGTTACATCTGCCTACCAAATTTCATACATGTAGGTGAAACCGTAACGAGGGGCTCAATTTTTCCAACTTTGTAGGGGGCGCTAGCGAGCCATTTGGCAACAGGCAAGCTCGAAACCCTTAAAATAAAAAAAATTACACCGCGTCTGATAAGTGTTAGCACCTTAAGGCCGTCAAAAATGATTCATTTTAAGAAAAAGAATAGTTCCTACAATTTGAAAAGGGCCTTCGCTGCCCGACGTTGTCTGTGTTTTGGCCCTAATGACACAAAACAAAACAAAGAATTCACCAATTTTTAATGCAACGGCCTCATTTTTTGACACAAAGCTGAGATTGATATTGATTTACGGCTATAAATATTCCACATGAATGAGTTTTAGGCGTGTTTCTTTAAAAAGAGATAAAACCTACGACTACTATCAGTCTTTCCTCAGTGAGTCCAGAAACCTGCCCCCCCCCCCCCCCAGTCAGGCCCCATTCTCAGGCCTATCAGGAACCAGCCACTTGTTCAGAGGAGCACCTGACTAATACCCACTATAATGTCACTTCTATATTTGTATCCTGCTAATCTGCTCTCAGGCTCCAATCTTTTCCACTTTCTTGCAAATTTATCACTAGACTGAAAGACCGGTGCCAGATCCTAAGTGCCTCACCCTTTTAAATTAAATAGTGGCATTTGTGATAAAGCCACTAAATTCCTTATCTAACTGCCCCGAGGAGTCTTTCAAGGCAAAGTGTCACTTTTCCTAAACTGAAGCACTTCTGAAGCCACACACACACACAGACACCCCACCCTGTCCGACAGCCACACACACACACACACACAAACACACACGCACACACACACACACACACACACACACTGTCAGTTTTCTTGTCCTGTTCAAGGGCAGAATCAGGTCAAAAATAGAACAAAACACAAGTGAGGCATGTTGTGGAGCAGACAGCCGCTTTTTCAACAAGTGCATCCATAAATAGACAGTCTGTGTGGTTTCAAGTCACCGTTTCTTGAACTAATTTGTCTTGTTTGGATAACAGTTCTGTAGTTTAGGGCTGCAACTAAGAATTATTTTCATTATCGATTAATCTGTTGATTATTTTCTTGATTAGTCGATTAGTCTTTTGGTCTATAAAATGTCAGAAAATGGTGAAGAAATGTTGATCAGTGTTTCCCTAAAGTCCAAGATGCCGTCCTCAAATGTCTTGTTTTGTCCACAACTCAAAGATATAGAACCCATTTTCATACACATAAAGTATCTTGATGTCAGAGGTCAAGGGACCCCTTTCAAAATGGCCATGCCAGTTTTTCCTCGCCAAAATTTAGCAGAAGTTTGGAGCGTTATTTAACCTCCTTTACAACAAGCTAGTATGACACGGTTGGTACCAATGGATTCCTATTCCTCTAGTTTCTTATGATACCAGTATCGTAACTCTACGTTTAAAACTGAACCCGGTACAACCTCCGAAATATCGAATAGCAACTGGACCCAATGGTGGCCCGAGGTTAATTAAAAATCGTAAGTTGCGTTAATTCGTTAAAGAAATTTGTGCCGTTAAAACAAATTTGCTTTAACTTTGACAGCCCATGTAAAAGTCTGCAACTAACGATTAATTTCATTGTCGATTAATCTGTTGATTATTTTCTTGATTAATCGATTAGTTGTCTTGTTTATAAAATGTACGAAAATTGTGAAAAATAAGTGTTTCCCAAAGCCCAAGATGACATCCTCAAAGGTCTGCTTTGTCCACAACTCAAAAGATATTCAGATTAATGTCATAGAGAAGTAAAGAAACCAGAAAATATTCACATTTAAAAAACTGGAATCAGGGAATTTTTGCTTTTTTTTCTCAAAGCCATTAATTGATTGTCAAAACAATTGCCAATTAATTTAATAGTTGACAGTTAATTGATTTTCTTTAACGCATTAATGCAACTTGCGATTTTGAGTTTGTAGCAGCTCATTTTAAAAGCTAAAGTGAAGATACACAGACGCCAAGTATTGATCTTTTATTTTATAAACTAATTTCCTATTCTATCTTTCAGAGGTTGTAGCGGCCTCAGTCTAAAAGCTAGAGTGAAGATACTGGTATCATATGAAACTATTAAAACCTAATGAATGTGAATGAATGTGTCATACTAGCTTGTCGTGAAAGAGGCTAAATAACGCTCCAAACTTATGCTAAATTTTAGCGAGGAAAAACTGATTGAAATATAATTTAAGCATATTTTTTTACGCAAAATGCAGTACCTGTGAGGGTTTATGGACAAAATTAGTCATTGTTTTGTGTTAATTGATTTTCAATAATAGATATATACATACATATACATAAAGCAGCATATTTGGCCACTCCCATGTTGAGTTATTTGAGATTATTTAAGAGTATTAAATACTTGATAAATCTCCCTTTAAGATAGATTTTTTTACAGATAAAATCTGTTGCAGCTCTACTGTAGTTAGTCTCTCATATGAGTAGAGAGCTGTTTCAAACATTACTATCCGACTATAAGACCTGAAAAAACCTGTGAAGTGCTTCTATAAGCCCGAGGCAATGACACAAGATGTCTCTGTGTGTTCCTTGTTCATTGCTCCACATTATTTTAATCTAAGCTAATACAGCTAAACCCAGCTTAAAGTATGCAAACCCTTTTATAAATTGTTGTCAAAGTAAAAAGCCCACAGCCAAAAAGCTAACTCTCTCTTAGGTTATGTTGTCCTGTGCTCGGAGTCAGAGGAACATTGGCCTGTCAATATATTGTTTTTGTTCACTTCCTTCCCTTTGTGGATCCATGTCCTAATAAGGCCCTGTCTGAATTTCTGGGGGTTATTTTGAGTTTGTGTGATAATGCTCACTCTGAGTTTGTCCCCTCCTTTAGAGATCCTAACAGGAGGCAGGCCAGGAACTCTCAGAGAATGGACGTTTGATCAGATAACAGGGAGAGCTCAAGGACTGTGAAACACTACTACCACTACTACCACTACTACGACGACTACTACTACTACTACTACTACTACTACTACTACTACTACTACTGCTACTAGGGGTGGGAATCACGATGCAATATTATCACGATACTTCAGTCACAATATGATCTTATTGCGATAATATATATTGTGATTTATTACCTTTTTTCAACTGCAAATCATGCAGTTTTTCAACATCTATTTTATCTAATAAGATACGGTTTTCACTCTGTGAATCTCAGAGTTTTCATTCAGATGTCTTGAGGTCAGAGGTCAAGTGACCCCTTTTGAAAATTGGCCATGCCAGTTTTTTCCTCGCCAAAATCTATTATAACTTTGGAGCGTTATTTAGCATTCTTCCCGATAAGCTAACATGACATGGTTGGTACCAATGGATTCCTTAGGTTTTCTAGTTTCATACGATACCAGTATCTTCACTCTAGCTTTTAGACTGAGGCTGCTACAACCTCTGAAAGACAGAATAGAAAATTAGTTTATAAAATAAAAGATTGATACTTATCGTCCGTGTATCAATACAATATTGCCACGCAAAATATCGCGATACTATGCTGTATTGATTTTTTCCCCCCATCCCTAACCACTGCTATCACTACTATGTCTACTACTACTACAACTACTACTACTACTACTACGAATAATAATAATAATGTTCATTGTATGAGGTGTATACACACTGTGCTTATGACAGTATAGTCCATGTAAGACATATTTAAAGGTCCCATATCGTCCTCATTTTCAGGTTCATACGTGTATTTTGTGTTTCTACTAGAACATGTTTACATGCAGTAATGTTCCAAAAAAAACACTTTATTTTCCTCATACTGTCTGCCTGAATATACCTGTATTTACCCTCTGTCTGAAACACTCCGTTTTAGTGCATTTCAACGGAATTGCGTTGCTAGGCAACAGTTTGGGTCTGTGTGTACTTCCTGTCAGCTGATGTTATTCACATACACTGCAACAGGAAATAAACTGGGACACATTTAGAATGTTTATGTTTAAAACCGTGTAATGGTCTAAA
>CAKALU010068159.1:2077-16024 GCA_916700995.1 Hozukius guyotensis
TTATTATTACTACTACTATGATATGATATGTCCTCCCTTGTTTTTGAATATTTTGTATTCAATTTACAGTTATTATCTGTTATTATACATGTTCTATTATTTTTTATGGGTTAGTTTGTTGTAGTCATTTTCTTAATGAAATAATAAAAAGCATGAATAAAGAAATCTACATCATATAATAATTATTTAATATATTGTTAATAGTTTTGTATTATTAAAAGGAAGAAATACGGTATTTGGGAAAATATTAGAAATGCTCCTTTTAGTGACACGAGACAATGTAAAACTTGACATGCAACAGCAACCACATTTTAGAAATTTTCAGTGCATGTTTTTTTGTGGCAAAACACTAGTTTTGCTTTGCAACTTTAATTCTTTTCCAGATGGATCATTTGACTTCATCCATCTGTCTGCCTTTTGTCTATCATCTGTCTTCATAAAGATGCTGCTGTTCAGCTTTCCAGATACACCTGTGGCAGGAGCAGAAAACCAACCAGAGACCCTCTCATCAGACATACACTTGTTAGTCCTGTCTGAAAAGCTTGTTATCTATTAATTCCTTTAGCAGGTGTGGTTATTACTTAAGGGATCAATACTCTTTCGCATTGAGAACAGCCTCACCAGCTACATAAAAAAGCCCAAACATTACCTACTTTATCACAGAATAAATGGCACTCCATACTGATGTTTGAGGCTCCTCATAACATTGTCATTGGAGCAATCAACTGCTGTAGCTGGAGCAATCAAACGAGCCTCCTACTAATGAAAGAGTTTGACAAATTATTTAATTTAAAGCAGAAATAAACTGTAATATTCCACCTATGAATAAAAACTGAGCAACCTCCACTCCCATGAAAAATCTGTTTACTGGAATTTCCAACCAGGGAGCAAGTCAGACTGCGGGAGAGGAGAAATGTAGAGATCTGTACTAGGGCAGGAGAAAAAAAAAAAGAGAAATGAGAAGGATGAAGAGCCTCTCCATCTCCACATCTATATTGTATGCCCTGCAGTTGTAAAAAAGGCATTTGGTGTCAGTGTGCTGTGTATGTGTAGGCTGTTTCGTAACAGATAACTTAAAGCCTCCACACAGGTTCAGTAAAATATTATGTGGGACTCGGGAGTCTTGGATCCGTGCTATGTTGGTACGGCTGCTGCTCTGTGGATATTAATACACCCGGCGCTCCCGGGGGGTGGGAGAGCTCAGCGATCTCTCATGCCTGCTTTATCAGAGACGACGTGACACCTGGTATGGATCACCTCGCCTCACCCGTCCTCGCACTGTCGCACGTGTCACATTCAAAACATGTTCACCCCCACACATATGCTCTGCGTGGCACATGACCCTCTCTCCTCCTCAGTGTAACCCTGTCACTGTGTTTTCCATGCTTTTCAGAAACCTAGTCACCCCTTGGAAAGGGCCACACGCACACACTCCAGCACAGACCCCGGCAACGGCCTAATGCATGGACAGTCTGACATGACCCTATGTGTTTCACTAGTGACCCCTCTCCAAAGCTCCCGTGCTGTTAATAACACACACTACCACCCATTGTGACACGCATGCTTTGCCCTGGGATAGAGAGAAGGGTGATGCTTGAGGGGCCACTTGATAGGCGAGGGTCACGCGACCGCCGGAGGCAGCTCAAAGCAGTGGAATACTTTATGGTAGCCTTGTTAACGTGGATTTTTATAGTGTAAAAAGGTAGTCAGTGGGGAAGCAGACCATTACCCGATTCAACTGTAATCAGGCCATTAAATAGGCTTCATCGGTCACTATAAGCACCATAGATGTGGGTCAATAGGGGTCTACTACGCCTACTATGTTGTAGAAGAAACACGTTCTAACATGTTGTAAAACTGCCCGAAACCTTACATTTTGAACACAAACTAAACAGCTTCTTTTGGTTTAGGCAACAAAACTACTTGGTTAAGTTTAGGGAAAAACATCGTGTTTTGACTTGAAATAAGTATGTTTCAAAAGTGAAAGTGAAACTTAACGCTTAAGACAACTACACGTTGTTGGTTTCACATGGGATGCAAGTCCCAGTCTACTGGGTGAAAATCCTGTGTTTTGTGTCCCATCTTTCGCCCTTGAGCCCCATATTTCACCCCGTGTTTCAGTTCTGTCTATACTACAGCGCCTGACTTCCGCTTCTGCTCCTGTCATTATTACTACGGTCGCTAGAGGTCGCTGTCGTTTCCTTTTACACCTTCTTTCGATGATCGACCACGTGAATAGATGATAAAACCTACTAGTAGGTGTAGTAGGCCCCTATTGACCCACATCTATGGTGCTTATAGCAACAAATAACGCCTATTTAATGGCCTGACGACAGTCTAATCGGACACAACACAACTGTCTGACATTTTAAATTCAATAAAACACTACATCAACTTTTTTTGGGGTGAGATAGTTATTGTAAGGTTTGTTAAAAAACCTTCCTAATTTTAATTTATTTTACATCTAATTACATGTAACCTTTAATGCAAAATTAATAAATGTTAAAACAAATATGATAATGAAAAAAAAAATGAGAATCAGCAATGCTGCGTTCATGTCATGTGGGATGGACGGTGCAGAACTGTTGTTTTTGTCATGAATACTTCACATTGAATTTGAATATTACGTGGCAAAAAAGGGACACTTTCAAAACAAGGTAGATTTTTCTGAGCTTTTGCACCACGAATAAAAGCATCAACCACGATCGGGTTGAGTTGCACCTATATTTACGAAACAACAACATGGAGGATCTGTATTCCGAACCAAAACGGCAAACTTTATTACACCTTTCAACCTTGACAAAGGCAGCACAGACCAGATCCACTCCTTCTGTTCTTACCTTTCATAATAAAAGCCCTAGACATATAATATTTGCAGACAGCTATTTAACATTTTCGTGACGTTTATTTGTCACGTCCCCCGTCTGTAAAGGCCTTTAGAGATGAACCGATCTGACAATACCTATTCTGATACTTCAACTCATGTTATGTGCCAATACAGATTACCGTATCACACAGTGTGGGAGTCATTGGGATCATTTTTAATGTAAGGTAACATGAGGCGAGGGATTGTGGTGGCAAATGTGAGGCATCCTTGTCCGTGTTGTTTCCAGGCACTTCCAAATGTCAAGTCGGATGTATTGGATGTTGGATTATCTGGAACACTGAGTCGAATCCACAAGATCTATAAGATAGATGTGTAATAAAAGCTCTTGCAGCCGATTGTGTTCTATATTTTGAAAGATAAGTCTTTTGAAATCCTTCAAAAGGACTAAAACCACCTCTTGATTCTACTAACAAGCATTGGCTGTGTAGCCAAAGCCTTATTTAGCTTATTCCTCTGTGCCATAGAGCTCCGTTGTTGTCCAAAAAAACATCAATTAGCCACGGTGTTGCACCGGCTGACATGTTCCTTTATTACAATGAACATGGGCAATGTAGTTTAATTCGAGTGAATCATGATGCTGTAAATACTCACCAGTGCAACTATTCCATGGCTGAAAATAGTCCCTGATAAAGGCGCTATTTCCTCCTGTTTGAGTGAGATGTATAGAAGGAACAAATGGCTTGCGGCTGAGGGCGAGACACAGTCTAGAAAAGCTGGAAGGTATATTAAAGGGGACATATTGTGAAAAATTTACTTTTTCAGTGCTTGTGCACATGCTTTTGGGTATTTTGAGTGCCTACCAACCCAAAAACTGTGAAATAAGACAACCCATTCAGTTTTTTGTGGGCTGCCTGGATCAGAAAACATGCGATTCAACAAGCCATTCAGATTTGGCTCCCCTTCCTATGTCACATGCAGGCTCATCACCCACGACTTGAGAACTACCTTTGCAAAGGTGCACCATATTTTTCCTGCAAAGCCAATCAGAGCAGACTGGGCTTTTTCGGTAGGGGGACTTAAAGAGAAAGGCGCTAAAACGGAGCGTTTCAGACAGAGGGTGAATACAGGTATATTCAGACAGACAGTATGAGAAAAATTATGTGTTTTTGGCTTGACTGCAGAGGGCCAGCCATAGATGTATAAAGAGAAGTGGATACAGTGTTGGAGGCGGGCTCCCGTTCATTCTTATGAGAGTTGCTCAGAGGCGCATGAAGCCAAAATGGCTCGACTGCCGAGTAATAAAGTACCCGGATCATCCGGCGATCTTCTGCATCCATTGGTCCCATAGAGTAGGCACATTAGCGTTTCCTTTAACCTCGCCTCCCAGCCCTCGCTCCAGCCGCGGTCTGGGTCTCATTCACATGAACGGAGGAAGAGAAATAACTCTGGATTCGGCTATTAGTGCATTTTACAACTTTTAGGACGTAATGATTTAAATAAGGGGCTATTCAAGTGTTCGTATTGGGATGTTGATTTACCTAAAAAAAAAATTATCTGCCGAGTTACAGATCTCTCTTTCCCAATGTAAGTCTATGGGAAAAAGTATTTTTGGGCCCAATGGCATCACGTGACGGACACGGAAGTTGTAATTCCACCGTTTAGCCAATACGGAAAAGTTTGCTTCAAAGCCCAGCGCACTTCCTGGGGGTATGGGGCCAGCCCTACAAATGCAAAAGTCACCGAGTGAGTGAGTGACTGAGTGATGTTGTTTCCTGTTTGAAACGGCAAGCAGGAAACCAGGGACCAATCAGGTGCTTTCCACAAGAGGGTACGTCACTGCTTGCACGGCCAGTTGAGTGGAGCAGCGCGTCCCCTAGTGTCCTCGCTGGACCTGGCGGACATGTACTGCTGGATTAAACATTACAGAGATGACCCCTGATAATTTGTGGAACAATTTAGCCACAAATTCACAGACTGATTATACACGGTCCAGCCATATATTGTCCAAGTCTTGTTTGAACATTAAAGCATGTAAACATGTTCTAGAAACCCCCCCAAAAAGTATGAACATGAAAATGAGCATATGTTCCCTTTAAAAGACACCAACAAATTGCGTATTGAGCAGACGCAGGTTTTATGGGGAACGTGAACACCTTTATGGGCCTGTGATGTGGTCAAGAATCATGCGTTCAAAGGGAATCATAAAGTAACACTGATGCTCACACACGCTTACATACTGTCCGGCTGACCCTCATTAAACTATGTAATTGCAGGTTTTATGACAATGGGGGGAAAACATGTTTCCAAGGAGGCAAAATGGGATGCAGTGGAATGTTTAAGTGAGTGTATGTGCAGAGGTTTTTAAATGTGTACGAAAGGTCGAGGTCACTGCCATTACTTCTGCAGTTCTCTTCCTGTTTTCAATTCTGTAGTAAAACTTTCTCCGCCGATGGAAGCCAAGGGAAATTACACAGCCTAAACGGTTTATTACTGTAAAAGGCCTGCTGCAATCTGGTCTGTCCGTCTTCTCTCTTTCCCTGATTACAGAAGGTGATGCATGGTATTAGCCACAGGAAGCTCTGATTAATCCTGACTGAGTATAGTCACCAAAATAGCATGCACAGCTTTTAGATACATCTATTTTAGAGTCTTTTCCCTCATCGTGTCTTCGGTGTTCTTCTTTTAAAATGTTATAACACGCAAGGTCACATACACGATGATGCGTGCAGCGAAAAAAAAAAAGAGAAAGTTCCTGTTCATGTGTTGTAAATCTACTTTTATACTTTCATCCCTGCCCCCTGCATTGCAAGACAGCAGAAAGCTCCTAAGGGACCTATACTCTCTCTCTCTTTCTCCCTCTCACACACCCACATGACACTCACTCTTTCATCCTCTCTGTCCTGATCTCCTCCTCACACACACCTTTAGCTGAAATCTGCTTCTCACCTCTCCTTTTCTTCTCGGTGCTGATCTATCACTCTCCAACCTCCTCCATCCCCACCGCTCTGCCGCTCAATGTCAGGTGTAGTTCATACAGGTGCAGTACACGTGCTCAAACAGACACACAGTTTATCACTATTATATTTTCAGTACACTTCTATCAGTGCTTCCTATATGGCTGTTAAATACATTTGATTTTATATTAGGGATGTCATTGATCAGCCCTCAACTTACCATGGTCTAATAGCTATTTATTATCTTAATTAAATCCAGTAAAATTGGAAACCTGTTGTCGGCAGATCGGTCTAACGGTAACAAGTAATTTGCTCACTTTTTGTTGATAAATGAAAATAGGGTTGGACTTTGGTTTAAGTTCTAGATCTGCCCAGCATGTTAATTTATGCCATTCAATGAAGTCTGGAAGTTGTGCAGTGTAATTTGCTTATATTTTGAACTCATTATGGCCATTTGTCAGACTTGCAAGCTCTAGAGTAGTGAAAAAGGTGAGGAGATACCAAACTGAAATCAGGTCAGGGGTACAATTTTAGTGATTTGAATACACAAATTAAACCTTTTGGAGCGTTTTGCTATTAAAATATAACGAGAAAACAACATCTTGTTTTGATAAACAAATATGTTTTATTGCATAATAATATATATTATCATTTATAATTATTGGTGCATTAATGTGTTCATCACTTTAATGTTGCAGCTGGTAAATGTGGAGCTAATTTTAATATATATATACAGTATATACAGTATATACACACACACACACACATACAACTTTGCATACTGCTGGATGGCTTGTGAATTTCCCCCTGGGGACCAATAATGCCTTATTGATTTTTATTATTATTATTATTTAATTTATTTATTGATTTATTGATTGATTACATTTTGCAATCTGCAAAATAACTAGTAATTAAAGCTGTCAGATAAATGTAGCGGAGTAAAAAGTACAATATTTGCATCTGAGGTGTAGTGGAGTAGAAGTATAAAGTAGCATAAGATTAAAATATTTAAGTAAAGTAAAAATTCCTAAAATGTGTACTCCAGTACGGTGCTCAAGTAAATGCACTTTGTTATTTTCCACCAATGGTAGCTGAGTTCAGAAATGAAGTTAGCTACTGCGAGCTAGTTTAGTTAACATTACAGAGCAACATTACCATTCATTTGGAGTCGTGTTTCTGGCCACCTGATTAATTTAAATTTAATATCCAGTCTAAATTTAGCATTGTTTTGGTCTCCACCAACTCCTGAGGGAAATATCTGGTTCTTTAGCTGCTAAATGCTCCACTATGTTCACCAGCTATTCACTAACTGTGTGTGTCTGCTGTTACGAGGTAGTGAGGAGTGGATTTGTTAAACTTTTTTCACTTAAAGCAGCTGCCTGCTACGGCCAAAAACTGAGTTATGAGAACGGTTACGGGCTGGTAAAAAACACAATGATGATATACAGTAAAAGCTACTAAAAAAGCTCTGTAGAGGACCTGCAGAGTCGGGTGATAATTCTCTTGTCAGTTTTGACCATTATTGATAAAATAATATTGATCACATAGCAGCTTTAAGTAATTCTGTTTATGATTAACTGACTAATGGTTTTATAATAACCGATAAAGACAAAATGTTTGAAATTAGAATCCTTAATGTATATACTTGTGTGTGTTGCATCTTCATGTGTTATATCTGTAGTGAGATCATCACAGTACTCTGACTACATTATTTAAAGCGAAGCACGCATTTAAACTGAGGAAAAACAAATGTTGAACTGGTGTTTATTTACTTTTGTTGTGCCCTCATTGATTCCATGTAAGCCTTACCTTAATTCAAGCTACCACCCAATAGTGTACAAAGTGTTGCAGTATAGAAAGCTCTAAAGCAGAGTTTGATCTAAGTGGGGTTCCCTGAGGACATTTTGCTATTGATACCTGGAGACGGGGTGGATTGAGCAGAGATCTCACAGTGTATCCGCGTCTCTTCCCAGACACATTGTCAATACCCTCTTTCGACCTCGGATCTTTGTTTTCTAAACGCTCGAACCCGTCGGGGGAATGCACCTTAAAAGGCCACGGTGACTCGAACCAAATGAAAAATACAGTCCTTCTATTATTCAGCAGCTCGTTAGCCAAGTCATCCCTTTCTTTTTTTGGTCGATGAAAAAAATTCCACCAGAGCAGAATCCATTTGTTTTTCATGCCATTAAGTTAACCCATCATCTGTTTTAATCATCCATCCATATCTACTGGTGAGCGGGAAAGCGTCAAGAAAATCACTAGGAGCTGCTGGATACAGTTCAACTAATGAGCAGCTCGATATTTCTGACTGGTACTGTTGGGCTTCTTTTTTTTTTCTTTTTATCAATATGTGAAACAGTTGCATTTCATTTCTACATCCCTTTGTCCCTTTTGTTATTTGGCAACCCTCTGTCTACCATCTCCTGAGCTCTGTTTCCTACCAAAATAAATACGAGATGCTGCTTATTCATTTTCCATTTGCTCTCATCTTCCCTGTCGCTCTCTGACTATGCGGGAGATTGGAGTGATGAAACAGCAAGTCAAAATGAGAGAAAAAAAGGCATGTACTTGTCGACACATTTTCATACACTTTTATTGACTTGCGCATTGAGTCTATTTTTAATCAAATATGGTCAAAGTCATTATGACTTAGCCTTTCCGACAAGCAAGAGATCATCTATTTACAGGCTGATTTATTACCATCTTTCACTGTAAACTCTGCCCTATCTGTCTTCTATCGTCTCCCATATCTGCACAACTTTTTTTTCCACCACCCAAGGGCTTTAAATCTAAGTCCGAATGGCAGTTTACTTTCTCTTACAATGCCAAAAGAAAGGGCATCCTAATAAAGCTCGGAATATGAAAGTGTCCTTTTGCGAAGGCAATTTATAGCCGACGGGGCCGAGGCTTCTCTTTACCGCGGGCATGTCCTGTTTACTTCTGGAAGGACTTGTTTTATGCGTCTAAATCATGAATAATAATAATGATGACGGAGCCTTCATCTTGGCACTCCATCACAGCTTGAACCCCTGCCATCGCCGGCCACATAAAAACCAACTGCAGACGGAGACGCAAGAGAGAGATTTATTTACTAATGTGGTTAGTTTTGTTTTTCTCCTGGTACAAGAATGTCTCCTTTTTAGAGAATCTTTCTTAGAGGCCTTGGCATTTTAGCAAATAATTAGGAAAGATTTTTATGACATTCATGCCAATAAAGTTTGCTGAATTGATGGTGAGTTGTACTGAAAGAGAGAGAAACAGAAGACAGATGCACAACGAGGGGAGAAAAAAAAAAAGGATGCAGAAAAGAGAGGAGGTGGAGCAGACCCGGGAGGGAAACAGAGAGAGGAAGGAGACGCAGCAGGGAGGGGGGGGAAGATGATGGTAAAGGGGAGGTACTGGCAGCAGGGAGAGAATGATGAGGAATGATGCATGAGGAGAGATAAACAGGCTCGGAAAATGCAGGGGGAGTAGAAGACAGACAGCAGTTTATGGAGGGGATTGATCCATACTTGATGGTGGGATGGGAATTTAGAGATCACAGCTCGGGATGTTCCTCTGGACAGGAAACAGATAGATGGAAGACCGCATAGAGAGGGAAAGGAATGAGAGAGTAGAGTGCTGTCACAGTGGTGTTAAAGCTTTCTCTGTGACACTTTGTGACCTTTAATAATGGACAGCGAGGCCTCTAACTGCAGTCATCCCTCTCTTGCCTTCCTTTAAAACACAAAAAAAAATGTCGCAAATCTGTCAGCAGCCATTTACTCCAAGAATTACAATCTCTTCCCACTGAGGAGTCCAAACAAAACTGCATCTGAAATAATTATATCTGAACCCCCCGCGAAGATTCATGACTATGAAAAAATAAAACATAAGCTCCCGCTGTGTGCTAATGCACCCATCTGTGCTTCTGAAAGCACTTTCTGGCTTCTCCTTGCACAAACACACACACACACATTTACTAATATAGTTTTTGTTAATTCTCCACTCAGTCACTTCGGACCATACATACACATTCGCACGTTTGTTTGCTCACATTTATTGTTGGGCAGTGACGCATTACCAGCGTCACTGCCCAACGGCTTTTTTTAGTCATGAGTCATTTAAGGGATTACAATTTGAAATTCAATAATTACAACGCAGCAACTGATGACATTTTAGGAGTTGAGTCCTTTGCTGTTTCACCAAGAGTTGCAGGGAAGGTTGATATCAGTTCTTCCGTGTGTTCAGTGGAGAAGTTGCCGAGTTAGTGGAGACCAAATCAGAGCTAAAAAATTAAAACTAATGTTTGATCAATCAGAGTGACACAAGAGGGTGGAGCTACTACATGAATACTGAATATTTCAGTCGACCGAAAAGGTTATAATTAACTTTCATGAACTGAAAACACGCTGTGAAAGGGTTAAAGTTGTAAGACAAAAACACGGAATACTCCCAGACCGACCAAAGCTGTTGTAGCGACCTGTCAATCGCAAGGTATCCACGCCCTAAAGTATACCCTGCTTTATGGTCTATTTGACTCTAAATGGGACCAAAATTTACTAAATGAACATCATGCTGTATTGAAGAAGACTTGAAACTAGCGATTGAGACCATAAACTCATGTTTACAATGTTTACTGAGGTAATAAATCAAGTGAGAAGTAGGCTCATTTTGTCATAGACTTCTATAAAATCAGACTTCTTTTTGCAACCAGAGGAGTCGCCCCCTGCTGGCTGTTAGAAAGAATGCAAGTTTAAGGCACTTCTGCATTGGCTTCACTTCTCAGACCCGGAGGTTGCCCACAATTAACGTCACTAAAAAACATGCTAAATGTCACTAATGTAACTTACAAAAAAACACCAATCTCAAACACGGGCCTCCTGGTTGAAAGTCATGTTTGTTGGAGACACATCCACCTCCCCTCCTGCCATAAGCAGTCCAGTACAGGTAAAGACTACATGGCGTATACCAATGACACGTCAAAAGCAAGAAAGTCGTTCGTATTGTGCGCTAAATGCCTTGCGCATTATCGTGTCTTTCATACGCCTTTTATTGCCTCATGTCTGCTGGATGTAAAAGTCGATTGTTTTTATAACAAGGTTTATACAATGTGTGATATATCCAGTAGTTCAGGTTCAATGGCTCACAGATGCCGTCTCTCAGTAGGTAAATGCAGCTGGTAGCTGTGACATTATGTTCATGAGAGAAATGCCGGAGGCAGGTCAGCACTCTGCACAAATGTGTCAAATTCACATCAGTATGTCACCAGCATGAACTCGCTAGCGTTGTCACTTACTGAAATGCTATTGTGTAGTTTGTTGTGAAGCGTAACAAGTGGATGCAATTCATTTTAAAGTGCTAAACTGGTTATATCATGTGTAAAAGTCACAGTTCAGATGGTTGTTGGATTACATTTGTCATGTACCTACCTTGCCCAATACTATTCATTCAATTCACTGTTCAGGCTATTCTCCAAATGTGCGACTCTTGTATTGTCAGTCGTAAAAAAGACCCCGGAATTGAGGTATTTCCTTTTGACAGTTTCACAGCCGGGGCCAAGCTTCCGGGAGCTTAGCTGGGAAACGGCAGCAATCGGCGACTCCACAGGCAAAGTGAGCATGTCTCTATAGGTGCAGAATTATCATAACTGGCTGGCTTGACACGCCTGGGAATGAAAAAAGAGTGGGAGTGGGAGGGAAAACGAGAGAGAGAGAGAGAGAGAGCGGGAGCAAGAACAGCGCGGAGCGAGAGCAGAGGTTGTTGGCTTGTTTCATTTCTTGTGCGTGATCCAGGTGACAGGTGCTGGTGCAGAAAATGGCAGCCCCCACAGGGCTCCACCTAAGGGGGCTGCCGTCACCGGTGTACAGGTGCATGCGGAGGCGTACGCGAGGGCTGCCACGACATATCATACATCAGCATTTCGACGCGTTATGTGTTTGTACACATTCGTCGATTCGTCGCCGTGTGTACTTCACTGTGTGTGTGCGCACGTGTGTGCATTATGACAGTAATTCTCGATGACAGAATGATCACACCCTTCTCCCCACAGCTCCGAGGAGTCTCTCTCCGCTCCACTCCTCTCCCTCCACCACCCCCAAAGGAGCTATGTGCTTCCACATATGTCAAAGCCTGTTTCCCTGTGGGCAGCAACACTCCCCTGCATCTCGTTCTCTCTGCCTCTCCGGAGTCTTCCCCGACGCTAAGCAACTAAACCAACAGAAATCACACACTGAAGAGCATATGGACCCCGTGACATGACAACATTAAGCCACACTGTCCATCTGGCCGGCTGCAAGTTTTGTGTTTGTGGCTGTCTTCCGCTCCCGCTTTGCCTCCGCCGTGCCACATAATGAGGATGTGGGTTTTAGAACTAATTATATCCCTATTTGTTACTGTTTAATGAGCTGGGAGAAGTTTCGAACCCAGATGTGAAAGCGAAAAAAAAAAAAAAAAAGTTGATACTGTTGACATCTGGCTGACAGTCTGAAGAAAAAAACATGCAGCATGATCCGTTTGCTTTCATAATGCATCGGAACATGTTTTGTTGTCGTCGCCATCATTTTTTAATGTGACTACTTCCACAAAAAGAAGCAGGATATAATAAAAGAATATAATAAATACATATAATAAAGTATTGAGTTGCAGTCGTCGTTTAATCTTGATGCAAAAATACGAGGCGTAAAAACACAGACACTCCTGCAGGGGGATTACATTATTGAGTGATCATATTGCATATCTCAATCTTAACAAGTAATTAAATGCAGTATTCAAGCTTCAAATCACTTTTTTCTTTCTCTCGCTCTGGTAAAAAAAAAAAAATGATGAAATGTGCCAGTGGGTTGAAATAATTTCACTTGTTTCACTGCAATTTATCTTGTTTGCGTAAAAAAAGAAGAGATTGTAAGACTCGATACGCCATTTAATTCCTTCTTAAGGCTTTAGATTTGTTTGTGTGCTGCAGCACTCTCTCCTCATTCCTCCATCAAGTGAGAATCCTGTGCAGTTAGCCGACACTTGGGCCGTAAAGCATCTCACCTGCACTAGTCCATTTCCAGTCAATTACTCCTCCTAAATCACGGCCTCCAATAAAAGAGTGAACAGATACTCTCGACAGAGGGACGCCGTGTGCAGGTGCTGGGGCTGACCGGTGTCACGCCATGAATCTTCCTCCCTCGTTCGGTGAGCCATGCCAGGCATTATAAAAAGGCGGACGGCACAAAAGTTACCGTCCTTGACCGCTGGTCCGATAAGGTTTGAGAGGTGTCTCCTTACATTTCGCTTGGCAGTGACGCATGAGGCATTGGGAGTGTGAGCGGGGTGACAAAGAGTCACCGAGAAAGAGAGAGGCAGAGAGAGAGAGAGAGACGAGGGCTCTCGTCGTGCCTCTAATGTAATTGCCTGGACCACTTCATCATAAACAAAGCACTCGTGTGCAACGTTGGCTTATCTCCTCCCAACCACCACTCCACCCTCAACCCCTCCATCCCAGGCGACACTATCTCAGAGAGCAGCTTAAGGATGGGCTTTGGGCCACATCAATAAATGGCGGGCAGGACAGATCAACCTGTCAGCAGGGGGGGAGGCTCTCATGCATGGCACAAGCCAGGCTACATGTAGCGATATAGCTTAAGTCACTATAATAATGCTAATTGTCATGACGTAAAATACCTTGATGATGTCACTTGAGGTCCGGGTCTGAAAAGTGAAGCCAATGTAGAAGCGCCTTAAACTTGCATTCTTTCTAACAGCCAGCAGGGGGCGTCTCCTCTGGTTGCAAAAATAAGTCTCATTGTATAGAAGTCTATGAGAAAATGACCCTACTTCTCACTTGATTTATTACCTCAGTAAACATTGTAAACATGAGTTTATGGTCTCAATCGCTAGTTTCAAGTCTTCTTCAATACAGCATGATGTTCATTTAGTAAATTTTGGTTCCATTTAGAGTCAAATAGACCATAAAGCAGGGTATGCTTTAGGGCGTGGCTATCTTGTGATTGACAGGTCGCTACCACGGCGTTGTCCAGTCTGGGTGTTGTTCGTGTTTTTGTGTAACAACTTTAACCCTTTCACAGTGTGTTTTCAGTTCATGAAAGTTCATATTTACATTTTGCTTGCCTAAAAATGTCTTATTTAGTGTTCAGTTGTGCTTAGCTCCACCCACTCGTATCACTTCTGGTTCCA
>CAKALU010068159.1:16044-96666 GCA_916700995.1 Hozukius guyotensis
CTAATTGTCATGACATAAAATACCTTGATGATGTCACTTGAGGTCCGGGTCTGAAAAGTGAAGCCAATGCTGAAGTGCCTTAAACTTGCATTCTTTCTAATAGCCAGCAGGGGTCGACTCCTCTGGTTGCAAAAAGAAGTCTGATTGTATAGAAGTCTATGAGAAAATGAGCCTACTTCTCACTTGATTGATCACCTCCGTAAACATTGTAAACATCAGTTTATGGTCTCAATCGCTAGTTTCAAGTCTTCTGCTATACAGCATGTTATTAATTTAGTAAATTATCGTCCCATTTAGAGTCAAATAGACCATAAAGCAGGGTATGCTTTAGGGCGTGGCTACCTTGTGATAGACAGATTGCTACCACGGCAATGGTGGTGGAGTTGCATTGTGGGCAATATAGACTGTTCGTTCTTATGTGGTGATGACCTGGCCCAGCATCGGACAAAATTAGGCAACGCCAGAAGAAGTAAGTCGGGCCGTGTCCGGTTTGCAACTTGGCTAAAACTCGGGATGAATGAAGCCCCAGAATCGGGCCAAATGAACTAGCCCGATTCGGGCTGCAACACTCATTGGGATGGGTTGAGAGGTATTATCCCGTCATTATTTTTTGTGCATGGGTTTGTAAATTGAATCCAAAATTGGAAAGGCAGACACTGCCAGTAAAAACTACTATATGGAGAAGCAATGACAGAATGGAAATATATTAAACTGCTATTGTGGAAAAAAAACTGCAGGGAATTCATAATATTAAAAACAAGGATTGATATGATGGAAATGTTAAGGGTCATAACTTAAAATATAATATTTATATTTATATTTTTTTTTCTTTTAGATTAATTAAATAATAGTTTCTATAAAAAATGGTATGTTTATCACCACGTCTGCTTTAAATACTTCAATCTGGTGAATATAACAATGGAAATTGAGTTGGAAAAATCTCCATAAATAACCTCAGTTCAACTTGTTTTGCACGCTTGAACTGCAAACTCTTGTTCGGTGTGTTCGTGCGTCTGATTTAAGGGAATGCCTTCCTGCCTTTTATATATTTGTTGACAAAGAGGCTGGGTGGACAGCCTGGGGAAAATTTTGTGTGTGTGTGTGGGTGTGTGTGTGAGTGTGCGTATCCATGGCATGATAAGCAGGCTTTGGTTGACTGGCTGAGTAGCCGTGCATTAGACGCAGCCTCAGACCAAGGCTCCTATCTCTAATGGCTTTCTCCTCCCTTCCCTATCTGGACTCATGTAGAATGTGTACTACACACACACACCAGCTGATCTAGTCTCATGTTGACTTTGTACCACATGTAGACACACACACGATACAGAAACACAGCCTACACACAGAGATTTCTCTATTTACCTGCTGTGTTTTTTTGTGTTACAGCATCTACGTGTCCATTCATGTCTGAGTGTAACAAGTGAGAGCAAAAAAGGAGAAAATCTTTCCTCTCAGATCATCTCGGGTTGATCGATTTTTTTTTTCACCACCTTGTCCCCCTACCTCGCACGCCCATTCCTGATTGCAGTATGCATGCTTGGTAAGGATTGATTTATCGCATGGGTTTCTCCATCCCCAATAACCCCCTGTGGCATTCATTTGGTACATGCCAAGTTAAAGCTGATCCATATCTGAGCCGACCAACACCCCCAACCTCCATCCTCTCTTGTGATCTTGTGTGTCCTCATTGATCCGTCTCTCAGTTTGCAAAGAGGAAGAACTGTGAGAGGCTGCATAATTGCGCACATCCCTGTTTCTGTGCGCTGACACATGGGAGGAGGAGTGGGAGTTGGGAGAAAGATGAGAAAAAGTCTGTTTCCCTCTGAAATGATGAAGCAGACTATATGACCCCGCAGCTATGATATAGACCTGATTGAATCTGAGAAAGAACGGACAAACAAGAGCATTTGTCTTCGCAAGCACTTTCCTCCCTCCTACCCCCAAATCCTTTCAAACACTATCTCTACCTTTGATATCTCTCTGAACATTTCCTTCTGCTTCCTTTTTTTCCTAGAGATGGTGTGAGATTTCTAGCTATGAAGAAACTCAGCCAATCTCAGTAGATTGTTTGAGATGGGGAAAACACAAAGTTTTAAAGTACAAGGCTCACAATATTCAATAAAAGGAGCGATGGCAGACAGAGAGAGATAGATACCAAGCATTGTCTACACTGCAGTAAGTGAGCAAATAGGCCTTTATAGCTCTCTGTAATTGGCATGGGGCCGGTGGGGTTGAGTTGATGCTTTTAATCCTTGGCTATTCTGCTATATCGCAGTAAAGAGAGAGACTTAAAGGCCCCTAACACACCTTTCAGCCTGGTCATTACTGAATGGACTATTGGCTACTTGATGGTGGTAAATCACACTATTATATTTAAACTGGGGCTGTCAAAGTTAGCACAATTGTTTCACTTTGTTTCAACGTCACCAATTGCTTCAACGCATTAACGCAACTTGCGATTTGTAACTTGTAGAGGGCACGTAATATGAAAATAGAAAACTTAATGAATCCATTGGTACCAACCATGCCGTCATACAAGCACTCCTTGAGTTTGCCATGTTATGATTTGAGCATATTTGTTATGCTAAATGCAGTACCTGTGAGGGTTTCTGGACAATATTTGTCATTGTTTTGTGTTGTTAATTGATTTCCAATAATAAATATATACATACATTTGCATTAAGCAAGCATATTTGTCCACTCCCATGTTGATAAGAGTATTAAATACTCGACAAATCTCCCTTTGAGGTGCATTTTGAATATGTAAAAAATGTGTGATTGATTTTCTTTTTTTCCTCATTATTAATATCAGCCATAAAACACGTCCATTTGCTCAACAATGTTCAACAAGTGCTCAGCTTTCACCCTTGACAAAAGGCAGGCAATTCAAATTTTAGTGGAATAGTGTATTCAGGTAGAGAACTGCAAATAATGATGCGTCCTTCTGTAGAGCAGCACGAGTGACAGTCCTGGTCTCACAAAATGTTAATCTAACACTTAGTATTGATATTCTTACGTGTGGATCAATAGTTCCTTTTCCAGCCAGCCATTTTGGTTGGTAACTTTGAGCGAAATATGATGAAAAAAAAAGGTTATTTTTATAATAACGGTCACTATAACCTCAGAGTAGTGCATGAGACAGGTAATCTGAAAAAAAATCATGCTCCTCTGCGTCCACTTGTGCTCATAATGGCTTTTGCAAGGTTTCACAGACGAGAGGAAAACAACCAATCAGAGCCGAGCTGGAGCCTCCACAGCAGCTGTCAATCACTGCTCGCGAAGCTTGTAAACTGCGATCAAACTGTCAAACTATAGGCAGCGCTGAACAAATATGAATCACGATTCTGTTACTATAAAATGACAAAGTTTGCTTATGTGCTCGCTTGCGGTTCTTGGTTTTGGCATGAAAGTTTTCATCATGCCAGGTAACAAACTTTATCATTTTACAAATATGTTTCTGAAAATATTTGAGGCAAGATATAGGCATTACAGGAACAGAATATTGATTCATATTTGGTCAGGGCTGCCTAGTTTGACCGTTTGATCAGAGTTCGTCAGCTGCCCAGAGACTGGCCGGCTCCAGCTTGGCTGTGATTGATCGTTTCTGTTCAGGCACAGTAGAAACTTGCAAATAATTTTAGGAGTACAGGAGGACACAGAAGAACATGAATATTTTTTTCACAAATTATCTGTCGCATGCACTACTGTCAGGATATAGTGACAGTTTTATAAAACTAACTTTTTATCACATTGGCTCGAAGTGACCAACTGCAGCTCTAAACAGAGGTTTCATTAATTACATTAATTATGGCCCCATTCCATTTAGGTGGGCCAGCGCCCTGGTATTGTGCATGCTGGCTCACTGGAAAGGCTGTGACACACTAAATAGAGCAGGACCATAATTAATATTATCAATTACACCTGTGTTTAGCCTGCAATGTCAAAATGGCTGCTGTGAAAAGGGCCTATTCTACAAACGTGACACCAGGATCACTACTACTGTTACTTTTTTAGTGATCTGTGCACCTCCAACATTTCCTATGTCACTGCTAAAATAGGAGCCTATTCTGAGAAAAATCAAATCAATCTGAGGTTCATTTTTTCTTTATTCAAGATACAGTTTGATTCACAGCATTGCTGCTGCTGCTGTGAATGTATCTCAATTTTAACCTGTCTGTCTATATATTATATTTGTATTACACTTAGGGACTTCAGTCACATGACATGAAGGACAAAACAATTACTTTATTCTACAATGACCCCTAAAACAGATATGGATACAGGTACATCTACAAAAAAAAACATTGAAACACATTTTTCAATGAGTATTTCTATAATGTTAACTAGTTTATTGATATTTTTAGACACAAATTCAATTTATTCACAGCAGACTATCTGTATAAGTCTTAACACATGTCTGGGGGGATCTTTAAAGATTAAGATTAATTAACGTGGACTTCATTGTCAAGACTTGAGGCTAAAATTGGCAGTCTACTTCAACTGAAATTAAAACTGGCATTTTGTCAAAGGCAGAATAGAGGCTTTGTGATCAAAAAGAAAGGCAGCATTTGGCAAAGTGTGAACAGGCTTGCTATCAGACCTCTTCACATTCACCACACGCCACTGCAACTTCACCTGCTAATGTTTTTTTTTTATTTTTGTTCACCTTACTTCAATATATCATACAAGTTAGAGCATCTACTTCTTGTGTAATATTTTTTTTTCTAATTGACTTTTTTTCTTCTTTCAGGTCTTAATTCCAATCGGCCTTTTTACACAGAAGACATTTTGACATGAAATCACAGGTGTAAATAATACATTTCACAGTCCTAGTATTGTACATGCTGGCTCACTGTCACGTTATCAACGCTACCTGAGAAACTTGAATAAATCAGAGCCATTATTAATGTTACTAGTAACACCTGTGCTTTTCCTGCTATGGCAAGTTCAATGACTGCTGTGAAAAAGGCCAATTATGTCTTATAGACATGAGTTTTGTCTGTATTTATTGGAACAAAATGTCCCCACTGAAACTACAGACACATTACGCTGTTACAGGGCTGGTTTTAGCCTGCTACATTAGGGTGGGCTGGTAGAAATAACAGGTTGTTAGTGCGGTATAGTCCAGAGGTAAGAGAAGCAGACCGGAAAACCGAAGGTTGCTGGTCCGAATCCCTGGCCAGAGGGCACAAAAATCTGGCAAAATGGTAGCTGGCAACCAGAGGGTTGTCAGAGTCAACATCAGATGCAAGCTCTACCGATT
Organism: Hozukius guyotensis; assembly: GCA_916700995.1. Lineage (NCBI taxonomy): Eukaryota > Metazoa > Chordata > Actinopteri > Perciformes > Sebastidae > Hozukius > Hozukius guyotensis. The sequence goes on from CAKALU010068159.1 coordinate 21,308, forward strand.
GTGCCCTCAGGCTTCTCAAGCTTATGGCTTTGTTTGTGTATGGGGTGTTTGGATGGGTTAAATATAAAATATTAATTTCCCCATGGGGTATTAATAAAGTAGTATTCTATTCTATTTTATTATAGCATACACTGAATTATAAAGAACAATTTGAAGCAGGGAAACTGTGAAGTTGTGAAGCAGTTTGCTGCTACCCTATGATTTGAGTCAGTGGAGGGCAGATTGATTTACCCTCAAATAAAATATAAATGTCCTTCATCCAGATTTTAACATCATCAACTCTATAACATTTATTTTCATGATGAGCTTCTAATGAAATTAAAACCTAATCAAATGAGACTTCTTACCATAGCCAATATTTACAAAACTAGAAGGTAGTCGTAGTCAAACTCAAACTGAAAAGTGCAAAGAAAACAACTACATCAACTAGCTAGAGGCCGAAGCAACAAAAAAAATGATACATTGCACAGCAAGTGTTGTATGTCGCTGTGGATAAAGTAAATGAATGGAATGGAATATAGGTCAAACTATGAGCTTTCGCTAGCAGCACAGCATTCACAAACTGAGGGAAGGGGTAAACTTTCGAGAAAAAGTACATCTAATCCTCCGAGAGACACTCTGTGCAGCGGATGGTCTGTGTTTGTGCCTGAACATGACAAGAAGAGGGGGTGGGCAGTGGGTGAGTTTGGAGGTAGGCTGCAAGCTGCCAACCCAATCAGAAAATTAGAAACGCTACTGGCATTTTCTGTGCTATTTTTCCATTGGCTGACCAAAGAAAACTACCTTGACCTTTCACAACCAAAATCTAATCAGTTCATCTTTGAGTCCAAGCCAACATTTGTGCCAAATTTGAAGAAATTCCCTCAAGAGGTTCCTGACATATGGAATTCACAAGAATGGTCCGGACGAACGGACAACCCAAAGACATAATGCCTCCGGCCACAGCTGTCGTCGGTGTGGAGGTATACAAATGTTTCCTAAAACTTTTGATCGGATGGGTGAGACGCACGTTTTGGGTAGGCTGAGCCCAACACTGCCCATAGCCACCGGCGGTCTTGTGCCGCAGTGGTCTATATTTAGAAACATTTTGCATTTTTTAAGTATTCAAGACAGTTCAAAATCCCCCATCAGCACCAAGAAGAAAAAGATGAAAGTGAAGAAAAAGTGTACGTCCGTGAAAATGCTGATGACTCGTCGATGACATCTCTAGTTGTTGATGTCAAGGTTACAACACAAACCTATATATGTGCAAATGTAAGAGCTTTACACACGCAGTGCGCCAACAAAACATGACACTTTTGCATTGAATGGCTTTGTACTCATTTCACAAAGGTTAAGGCTGCACAATCTGGAGGTGTTTTGTCATATTTTACATCCAGTTGCATTTGATGATAAAGACCTTGTGTATAGTACAGTAAACTATAAACACTTGTGACACAGTGAGCACTTCCTAATTAAACTTGGCAAGATGTGAAGCTTTAAAAAAAAAAAAGTGCCACTATCATGCACCAAAACTTAGTTGTAAATGGATCTAAGAAAGAAGAAAAAAAGTATAGTGAAAAAACTTGATTGAGGCGACTGTATGTTTCAGGGATTCACCGGGAAGAGGTGGATCATTCTCAGCTGTTTACAGACTCAGTTTCACTCACAGTCTGGTATGCAGTAAAGCAGAGATGCCAACAGACCTCTGATGTTGGCATCTACAGCAAGCAAGCAATAACCCTAATGTACAGTTGAAATAAAATATAATGCTGTAAAACTTTATCACTGGATTAGCAAAAATGCAACCAAATCAGTGTCGGGGCACTACTTTGTGAAATATAACAACATATGCAGGGAGTAAATGGAGATAGAGCTTTTACTTTATGGTTTAACACGGACAAGCACTTAACAAAAAGTGTTTGAGTGAGCCAAATGCCAAAAGTAGTTGATTATTCAATCATTGTGAAATTGCTGCGAGGAATTTTTGGAATGCATGTACTTGCCATATTTTCTCTCGTACCTCGCCATGTAATTTGGAATAAAAGACTCGGAAACAATGAGTAAGTCTTGCTAATACTGTATCTCTCAGTCCATTTAATCCCTTTTGGAAAACAGGAGACTCAAAAACACGAATTTTCTCCTTTGGGGATCAATGAAGTATCACAAAAAAACAAATGTTGCTTAAACAGGCAGTGCAGAGTCTACAGTGATGGATTATAGCCTCAGACCAAGCAGAACTTCTGCCAACAGGATATTTAAGCTTCAAACAAAAGAAAACAATTCAAACTGAATATTATGTGCAGCTGAAAGAAAGTAAAATATTAAGCTCTTGTGTATTAGACACATTCTTTCCATGAAACAGCCTAATAAGCTGGCACGTTTTGAAGTTTTTCTATATCTCTGTGCCCCCTTCACCTTTCTGAAATGGCAACTTTTAGGTCCTGATAGAGTTAATTATCTATTCAGAACAGGTGACTGTACCCATCAGCGGTGGAGTGATTTGCATACCATCATGCTGTGATGAAAAATTGCTAAGTTCATGTGGGTATATGCTTGCAGTTTTCACAAATTAAAACTTTGCAATAATTACTCTCCCTCTGTGCATTTCAACAAAAACGGTTTACTTTGCAGAAGGGCAGCGAACTGGCTCAGGTAACAACACCTCCGAGACAGAGAAGAAGAAGAAGAAGAAGAAGAAGAAGAAATAAAGCTTGTATGTAAAAATAAAAAGTGCATGGTCAGTTAGTCAATTGTCTCTCGAGTCTTAAATTGTTCAGTATTTTTTACTTTACATTCCTAGAGAGCGCTCATTTTCAAGGCGCCTTTTGGTTGAGAAAGTAGATGCCAGACGCCTGACGGACTGACAGCTTGGCCGTGAACGCATCGTCCAAAAAATAAGCCTTCAGTGTCTCATTACAAACTGACCTCAGGTAAACTAAGTTTGCATTTGGCCCATTTCCTGTAATTTATCAGAATGAAAAAATAAAGCACTGCAGAGATACGCTCCATCAGTAATGAACTGATGCCCTCTCTCTCTCTCTCTCTCTCTCTCTCTCTCTCTGCCTCTCTCTGTCTATTTGTTCCTGGAGGCTAATTGTGATTGGCTGATTAAAACAATTACAGAGATAACAAAATCCAATCAAGTATGGACGAATAGCGTCATGCAGATATGTGAACCACCTGGAATATGCGCTGGATGATTCAGGCTGCGGAGTAGATAAGAAGAAAAAACGGAAAATAAAAAGCCTGATCAATACAAAGTGTCTATTTGAGTTGTGTGCGGACGTCTAAATGAAGAGATGATGGTATCAAAAAAAAAAAATCACAAGTAACATAAATTACTCAAAAGAACGTTCAGGGAAATCAGTATGCGGTACATTTTTACATATTTCCTTAATTCCTCTGCCGATCGTATTATAAGATATGCCTGAAGCGGGTTCCTTTTCTCTCTGTTTTCACCTTCTTTCCTCTCTGCCATATTTTTATCCTTCACCTTTAGACCAGCGTTATTATGCAGCTTGTCCCTCTCTGCTTCTCTCTTTTTTTGCACACATTTAGCAGGCGAGGGAGGTCTGGGACGCCCAGATGTTTGCTGAACTGGAAGCCTGCATTGGCAGCAGCTGCCAGCCCGTCACAGAGGAACACAGACAGGAAGTAAAAAAAAAATATCAGAATGCAGTTTAACTTTTAGCTCCTCTCCAGCTCGCCTCCTCCTCCTCCTCCTCCTCCTCCTCCCTCACCGTCTCCCCCCAAAATAAGAGAGCGAAGTGATTCCAGGACTCATAAACATGCACAGATGTGTGGTGACCGCAGAACGGCCTTCGCTTTAAGTTTATGGAGTAGAAAATACACGTGTTATGATTGGCAGTTAATCTCCTTATCGAGTTCTCACAAACATCCAGCCAGATCCGTGAAAACCCGTCCCGTCTTTCACAAACCCAGCTGGTGAACTTAAAGGTCATATTTTTAAGTTGTTCTGTAGCCATTAACTACGCTCTCAGTGATCGTGCTCTATCCGGCACTCATCTCCCAACATCTATTGTCTACCCGCTCCGACTTCATAACACGTAAAAAGCTGCGAGAGTGAACGAAGACAGAGAGAAGCTGGCAGGAGGCGGCATCCATTTGGAGCACTTAGTCAGCCAAGAGTCTCCCAAACAACAAAAATTGAGAGAGGGAAAATGACCAGCAGGCAGCAGCCACTATATACCGGCTCAACCTTCCAGTGCAATGAGAACAAATTGAAGTAAATGTAACCTCGAAATAACAATCCGGTGCATGTGTGCACGTCTGCTTGGCTTTCCGTCAACCAGCTGCCTCCGTTCGCTCCTCGGCCACCATCTTGTTTTCGCCACAGCTGTGACACTAATTTCCCAGTCTGCAATGCAACAGAGATTTAGTGTTGTGTGTCGTGTTTGTGTGTGTGTGTGTGTGTGTGTGTGTGTTGTGCTCAGCAGACTGATACAAATATTGTCTGTTCTTCATGTGGGGGGATACATTTAATGCGGTTTGATTATCATGTTGTGATCAGCCATATCCTGGGGTTTTACACAATAAGTGGCAAGCAGGTCGGGCTGTGTATTGGCAAGAATCTGGCGATATGATATGGTACCATGATACAGGGGTTACGATTCAATATATTGTGATACTGTAAGCGAGGCAATGTATTGTGATTTTTTTTCAAGAAAACTGTCATAGTATGAAGAACACACCACCATATGCATAAAATCAAAATCTTTTATGCAATCAGAACAGTGGGATCTGCATTTGTCCCTGTAACATAAAACACCATATAGCACTACTTAAAGAGGGCGCATACACTGAGATGGGTGCGTATCTTTACAAATGAAATAAAAGTAATGACCGAGTTAATTTTTGCATGTAAATTATTGGTTACAAATCAATACATTGTTTTGAGAATCTATTCAGTTTCACAAAACATAATATCACAACATTCAATCTTTTTTTTTTGATAATGAAAGTGTGACTTTAATAAATCAATTATTCCCATAATTTTTATTTCTAATACTGAATCAGAAATAATTTAGAAAATTAAGTCTTCTGCCAGAAATAAAAAAAGTAAATGGCTTCAGTAACAGTTTTGCCTTCAACCGGGAGAAGCTATAGGGGCCAGGCCATAACTCGCCTTGTGCTGACTGCACTTCTCAGTATCTTCAGTCAGAGAACACGTCGCCTTCTTAAAGCGGACCTATTATGCTTTTTTTTCGGGTACATACTTGTATTTTAGGTTTACAATAATACATGTTTACAAGCTTTATTGTTCAGAAAACACAATTTTTCTCTGACTGTGCCTGTGCTGTAGCACCTCTATTCACCTTCTGTCTAAAAAAGCTCTAACTAGCTTTATTTGAGGGCGTGCCAATAGCCGCTAGGCAGGTGTTATGCAAATGTTTTACTTGGTGACATCACCACGTTACGGAAGAAAAGGCGGGACTTCAAGCAATGCATTTCAGGCAGTTCGGGAGCAGTGTTTCCGTGGGGGAGAGGAACTCCCTTCGGTGTGGAATTTGGGCTTTGCAACTTTGCAGACCTTTTACATGCACAAAATATGATATAACACACTAATGGAAAGGGAAAAAGCACAAAAGCATAATAGGTCCTCTTTAAATTAGTAACAAGGCGTGTCACGCTACGATACCGCCGTTCCTTTTGAACACTGCTAATGTCAGGCAGCGTTGTACACGGCAGTGCAATATTTCTTTCATTGAGGGAAAGTTGGGGATGACAGGTGTGCAGGTGCGTGATTGGAGAGCGTAGTAGGCTAACAGGGGGAAGGGGCGCGTCAGACACACCAACACACAGAGCCTATAGGCACAGGGGTTGGTTTTTATCCCATCAAACTCTGCGCAGCTGAAAAAGTCCAATATGCTCTCTGTGGTGTCAGAAGAGGCGGTTTGAATTCAGAGTTTCTGACTTCTGCTGAGCTTCGATGACAACGCATTAAACACAAAACCCATCTTATATCACCATTTTGGGAATTCCTCTCTAGTTTTCCATATTTCTTCAAATATGTTCTTTAAAAGATGTCCAAATTAGAATAAAAAAGGAAAGCTGGCTGACTGAGACGGCTGGCTGAAATACGTCCTCGGAGAGTATCTTAGATGCAGTGTTTTAGATGAATGGATCGGGAGCTTCTAGCGTCTCATCGGGGCAAATGATGGGAACCAAAGCTGTTGGTTTAAGATGCCGAAACGAACGCTAGCCAGCGAAGAATGGCTAAAGATCTTCACAAAGCCTGTGCGAGCTTTTAAGATGGTTAATGACAAGCATCTTTCGCAGCCTATTCCTCATCTGCAGTTTGTTGGACGGAATAAAACAATTTCCAGGCAGTGGACCTAATCCTGTTCACACTGAAATGGGAGGCTGGCAACCAGATGTCTGCTCTCCTCAGCTGCAGTTCTGCTTATCAGGCTGGATAAAGTCCAGCAACAGTGACATTATGTCTCAAATGTCTGAACAGCGAGCTGAGAGTGGCCACGGAGCGGCAGACAGGCCATCCTTACTGTAAGCCTTCAGACGGAGACAAGAAGAGAGAGGCCCAGTCGATAAGCAGGCCTGAGCTGGGCATCGATCCTCATATAGCCGTGGGTTGGAATGTCTATATGTGATTTAGAGAGCGCACCGCTATCCACAGCTATGAGGCCTGATAGACACAAGGGGAAGTAATTTCAAGGAATCTTCAGTATCGAACAAACCATTGTGCTCCTAAAGCGGGTATTTACTGTACTTCTTCTTCTTCGAGAGCGGTTTACTCACTTACAAACAGGAACACAAACATGGAGCTTGGTCAGGATTTGGGAAATGGTGACTAATGTGTTCAGGGTAGTTCGATAAGAATAAAGCTTAGTGAGTAAAAATGATTTCATCTATTGCCACTCACTGGGGAAGAATACTGATGCTGCAGTACAGGTAATATTACAAACACATTTAACGTAATGGAATCCAATATAGCACCACCACCAGCTATGAAATAAATCAATCAAGAAATCAATCAACACTAAAACGCTATGTTAATGCCAGGTGTACATAAAAGCAGAATGCATTGGAAACAGAACCTTTTTGGATTCAACAAACCACATCTGAACCTGGCTCGCTTCGTGATGGGATCATAGCCAAGTCAATCAGTTATGTTTGGCCACAGGCTTGAGAAAAAAAAATGCTGAATAAGTTAAATGTCACTCTAACTCTCCCCTTCATAATCTCAAGAAATTCAGGTAAAAACAAGCCCCCAGTAACAGTGCTGGGCCTTAAGAAGATTTTGGTCCAAAACGCAGGTCACATGAAGCCCACTGGCTCAAAAAAACTTTTTTTTTTCATTGCATGATTATTACAAAATGCTACTGTACAATAATAAACAGATTTTTCTGAGTGTCACAAGCACTTCAAACTCTCAATAGGCCTTTTTCACCAGCCCGGTCATGCGACAAGGCGTATGAATGACACGCTAATGCGCAACGCCAAAGCGTGCGATAACAATGCCCTTCTTGCTTTTGGCGTGTCATTTGTCTGACTGCAATGCAAATGTATCCACATAGATATTTTCAATCAGTGCTAGTGACATGAAATAAAGAGACTGCTTATGGCGGGCGGGACAGGAGGTGGATGGGTCCAACAAACACAGGACTTTCAATCAGGAGACCGGTGTTTTGTTTTGTAAGTTAAGCTTGTAACGGGTTTTTTAGAGACATTTTCCGTACTTGTCATAGTAGGAAACACAGGTTGTACTAATAAAACTAACAATGGCTCTGTTGTATTCAAGTGTCCCAGTGAAAGTGACAGTGAGCCAGCATGCACTATACCAGGACCCTGAAATCAAAGCAGCTAAATGGAATTCAGCCCTCATTAATTTCATTATTTACACCTGTGCTTTTCCTACTGTGACGTGTCAAAATGTCTTCCGTGAAAAAAGGCCTATGCAGGAAGAACTGGGATAACAAGAACACTTAATAAAGCAATGTAACTTTTAAAAGTACAAAAAAGCCTTCTTTCTCATAAAAAAACAAGTTGGCCAAGCCAAACTTCCATTTTGGCTGCGGCAGCCTAATCCGCAAATTGCGAAAACTTGTAAAAACTCTCACAAGACTCGCTGCCCAACGACCTATTCTGACCTTAACCATTCGGGGTCAATGATTAACCTTAACCATCTCGCGAGAGTTTTACAATTTGCCTTCTAGACACCACCCCTATTTTTCTAAGGTGGTAGGGTACAACAAAAGTTCTGAGAGAAAAGCAAAGAACACTCCATAGCAATAGGTGGCGGTAGTGCGTCAATTCATTATTTACCAGCTACCTTAAAACACAAAAAGAACAAGAAGGAAGGTGAGCAAACATGTCGGGGGTAATTCAACAGCCACCATCCACCGGAGTGTTCAGTTACAAGTAAGAAGAAAAGAGTAAGATTATAGCAGAAGGTCAGCAGGCCAAAAAAGAAAGTGACAAACTGTGGTGAATAACCATTGGTCCAACAATAAGATGATGGAAAGAAGCTGGGCTTCCAAACAGACTCGCAGATGGCGTCTGCTTTACTTGACCGATTTTTAACATCGGCCTCTGCTATGCATCGGTTTCTATCTTGAAGTGGCAGTTTAGTGTGGGAGGATTACATTCTTCTGTTATTACCGTTTCTGGCCGTGATTCAATTTCCTAACATTAGGAGGGTGACTGCTACAAAGTAAAGGTTACACTGAGATAATGACAAGACTATGTATTATCATAAATGTTGTCATGGTGTCAAGAAAAAGGTAGGATTTATTGCAGGGTTGTTGTATACTGCATTGCATGCAGGTATACAATAATTTGATATTATAGCTGCAACATCAGCCGTCTGACCAACAGAGCGGTATCAGTCCTTACCGAAAGAATAATGATACACCTGCCATGAAAAAAGTCAACGCACTGATGGATTAACGATCATTAAAGGATAAGGTGAAACAAACAATCTGTGCCTAAAAGAAGCCCAAACACATTCCATCACTGTGTCCTCTTCTCCTCAGCCACAAAGCAGATTGCTGTGTTTCATTCAATTTATTTTGCCATTTGTCGCTAATTAATCTTAATTTCCCTGCTAGCTGATGATCAAAACAAAACAGATTGCCAAGATCAGGTGGCTTGTGTTTATCAACACTATTAAACGGTAATCTGAGAGGAATGACTTGCATTGTAGGCTAAATAACACAGAAACCAAATCAAGGCTGTCGTGGGGTTTTCATCAATGAAAATATGGATATATCATTGATCTAATGATTCATTGCTAGATAAATGCCTGGTTCATTCTGGGATCCAGCTCCAACAAATCTGCTCATCCTAAATATGAAAGCATTTTTTTAGTGCCTCCCAATTATGTACTCCTCTTTCACTGGAACTTCTTTCACAGAGTGTCAAAATTGGACCCGCGTGTATTGGTATTCTCAAAGATGTACTGGCTGACATTTTATCAGATCGAAGTATGAAATTTAGCTCCCGCTACCTAATTGCTATTCTTCCTCTGGTTACAAAAGTGCAGCCCGCACCAATGAAGACACCAGGTCGTGATCCAGAAGCCTCCACATAGATAAAGTCACATTAACTAAAGTGGTTCCATATGATCTTATGTGCACACAGCTTGAAATTGGCTAATAAACATGTTGTTGTTTCTTTCTTAGTGGTCTGTTAAAAAGATTTCCTTGTGTGTAAGATATGACAATTAACTGTGAAATTCTTTTTTATTGTATTGCTGTAGTGTGAAAGTGGCTGGTATATGCAATGAGTGCAGGAGGGCTGAATGATAACGAGCGTATAGGCCAACACTTCACTGGGAAATAATAGTGTTATGGAATTAATTCAAAATAATGAGCAAATTGTTGTCCAAAACTGAAAAAAACTTGGTTAATACATAAATATGTTTTTGTTTTACATAATGCATAGCAGCAGAAGACATCTCGTTCTGTGTAAAGATATATAATAAGGTTAAGCTGAAGCTATTAGCTTTTAAATAATTAATTAATTAATTAATTAATTAATTAATGTTTATTTCTGATTTATGACCAAATCAACTTGACAAACAGTGATGAACTGCATCTCAAATTAATCAAGTTCCCAGCTATCAGATGATGTACACCACTTCTATGTGACATCTACTGTTGACCTGTTATCTCCCCACAAAGACCCCCTGTACCCCCCCTAAAAAAGACAAAAACGGGTCTATTGTGGGTCTCAGAGGGTTAAATAAACACTTGTGTTGTTGCCACAAATCAACAAGTTGGTCCACCATTTCTGAGATCCGTCTTACTACTACTTTATGCTTCACATTTTACATTAGCCGCAAACGCCATAATGGCGGTTGTTGTCCTTCCTTGCTCAGTCAGCTTTGTTCTCAATTACCTATTGTTTTTTCCCCACGTGACTGCGTCATCGGCTGTCCTTGGGGTTCCCCACACACAACAGGATATTGAATATTGAACATGTTTAATATTTATATATAATTTGAAATCAGTGCGGCCAGGATGGACTTCCGAGCAGATCGGGGATGTGTAAAAAACACTCTTAACATACCTCACACCACAGGAATATCTGAAAAGATCATCTTTAGAACCATCAAAAAAATCAGGGCTTTGCTGACGGTTGTCGGAAGGGGGGGGAGTCGGGCCCAAAATCAGGTTGATTCTCATGTAGTGCGTGCCCGAGAGAAAGAAAGGAGTCATTTTTGGTGGAGCTGATCTCACTGAGTTGAACGGCTGAGTATAGCTCTCAAGTCATTGTCAGCTGTCATGCTAATGCTCGACACTAAATGGCCATAATGAATAACTGAATAATGTAACGTCTATAGTGAACTGTTATACGTCAGAGGCAGTTCCCTCGAACCAAGCCAGATGCAGGAAATAATGGGCTCAACTTGAATTCTAAACAGTGTGGGATGGAAGTTTTCTTTGCAAGTGAGGTGTTCAAACATATGCAGCTGCAAAGCTCAAATTGTGCCACAGTGGCATCAGAGACAAAAGTGATAAAACAAGTGGAATTGTTCGGCTGTGACTGGCGAATGCATACATCTTTTATACAAACACAATTTTTTTGAACTGCATTAGACAGCTGCTTTTTGTTGCTCACACAAAGGATATTGCAGACATTTTGCCAAAGACTAGAGCTATACAAACAAGCAGATTTAGTAAAAGATACACAGCTTGGCTCTGATTTCTCTCCAGCATGTACTCTACCCTGCAGAGCGAAAACAACCTGTGGCGAATAAAATGAGCTAGCCATAAAAGCTTTTTAATTGGAGCTGCCTCAGTACTCCCCCCCCATTCTTTTATTAATTAAGTTCCAGTGAAGGTTGTCTGTTGGCACGGAGCATGTGGTAGGTGGGCCAGAGTCATGGGCAGCAGTGTTTTCTCTGCACTACTCTCCTTTCTTTAAATGCTGCAAATTAGGATGAAGTCTCACACACACACACACACACACACGCAGACAGAGAAACCCCAGTGGTGTGGATGCAGACAAATAGCCTTGAGATGAGAAAGTTGTAAATTGCTCCCATGGCAGAGGTAGCTAGAGGAGTTGGATGGATTTTTTTCATACTTTGTTAAGGGAGTGTTTATAACATCATTGTGAGGTTAAACGCATATCAGCACTAAAAGTGGGACACTAGCCCCTAGGTAGAGTGGGTGCTTTATGCTTTTTTAGGTACTACATGAAATGGAAAGAGAGAGAAATATGCAGAAATAGTATGCATGTTAGTACATTTTGTGGTCGGAGCGGTTAAGTCGAGGCAGAAAAATTCTCTGAACATGTTAGTTAACGCTGGCTATAGCAAGTATTGTTGGCTTGTTTTTTTTAACAATGGCTGAAAAAAATACTAGTTTCCCTCAATATGTACTGTCTTTGGCCGAACCCTACGCCGCTGGTAGACTACTCCTGGAGGAGTAGAAGACTGGCTAACAGTGTTGGAAATTTACTTTTTGGTCCACCTGCCACTGTGGCTAGTGGATTCAACAATCTACCAGCCGCTAAATAATTACCATTGTTTTTTTTTGGGCTGGTGTAGTGAAGCAAATCTAGCAGCCACTTGCATAGTTTACCAGCATTTGGCTGTTGGCTGGTGATAATTTCTTCTGACCAGCAAGCTGGTGGCCAACGGCAGCGCTGTAAAGATAAATAAAGGGCGTATAAATCTTTGGATGCCTATAGTTAACTATTCTTCAGTAAAGTCAGTCAAAAAGAGAGTCGTACAATATTGGCGAAGCATTTCAGAGATGGAGAGAAAGGGTCACGGCAGCCGTGAGCCATTGCCTGCGGTTAGTAGAAGTCTAAACCATCAGCAACATTTACTTTCCATCTTTGAAACGTTTTGCCGATATTGTAGCTCGCTAGAGCCTCGAATTACAGTTTGTCATCTCAAATGTATCTCGATTCTGGCACCCAACAGCAGGATGACATTTCCGATGTGTAACTTTAGCCCACTGCTAGTGTTAGCCTCCAGTCTTTCCTTTTTTTTGCCTCAGGCTAACATCGGGACGTAATCATGACACAATCTTCGACAATCGTCGACATTCGTCGACACAAAAAGGGTCTATAGGCCACGCATTTGTTCATGCAAACGTGCATTGCAGAGGTGACAAAATCTGGCAGTGAAAATCGGTAACCAAAACACCCATGAGCACAGTTCATGCTCTGTCACACTCCCCTTTCTTCCCCAGTCCTGGCTCCTGCTGACATTTTCCTCACAACAATGCAGCATCCTTGATAGAAGCAGCACTACTGAGACGCTTCTCAGAGATGACGATCGGCATGAATGTCAAAATGGAACATTTCACCTCAGGGCTGGTGCCCTGTACTTAAAGAGGACCCACCACCAGCAGCAAGTGACCTAGAATGATCCGTAAGTGGGCGGAGAGCAGTGTGCAACAACGCGAACGCTTGCGAAGTGCAGAAGCAGGGGCTGAGATAGAGTGCAAGACGATTTGAGACATGTTAAATCCAACATCTAAGCCCGATAAACATCCGATTCATCGACGTGCCATTGCTCTTCTATCTCCTTCTCTTCTGTTGCGAGAGTATTTTTCTTTTTCATTGACCTTCCACACATCCCAGTTGACATAGCCCTGGTGTATGTGTGTGCATTTGTGTTCAGCTATGTTTACCAATGTGGGTGCACGCATGCATGTGTGTTGCTAGTGTGCATTCCCGACATGTGAGCCGGGATCCATGGTGATGGATTAGGGCTGGAACTAATGTGCTCGTCCACCTGTGAAATGAGAACCAGGGAAGAAGGGACAGGCAGAGGAGGGCCCCATCAAACTCAAACCAGGCTTCCTGCAGACACAAGCTGACACTTTATGGTTTGATGGTACACACACACACACACATAATCACTCCACCCTCCACATTCTTTCTCTTTTCCTTTTTGTTAGAAACCTCTGCACAAAACAGACCTGACAGCCGCACAATTCTGAGAGTCGCTTGCAGTGCGAGACACGTCTGACCACGTCGCCTAAAAAGGACGCCATGAATGAGGTGAACACACACACAAAAAAGAAAAAAGATCCAGCACAGCCAATACCTCTGGAGAGAGATTTCCAAAGTTCAACAAAGAGGTTCTGCAATACAGCTACAGTATCATTTACTGTGACATGACTGATGTGTTCTTATCTTCTGTTTGTGTCGCAGCTCTTTTACGAGTCAAACACTTTGTATTGTGTTGTATTTTTTTGTGTGAAGTACTTTATGTTTTGCCATGCCATCCAAATGTGGAGATATTTCCCTGGATAATTGAAAACTGTGACCTGTTGGTGGCGCTATAGATGAAAAGTTAAGGGGATAATCAAAGTAATTAGGATTAATTCTCTGGGCATTATGAATGTCTGTACAGAATACCAGGTGCATCCAATAGTTCTCGAGATATTTCAGTCTGAACTACTCAACAGTGCCATCCATAGAGCCATGCTGCTATCTTGCCTAAAAAGGAATGGTGTATTGTTGCAGCTCTAAACCCAAGAATGTGAGAGTTTTGTGAGAGAAATTCATGCTTCATGTACTATTCGCTGAGTCAAAACAGTAGTGACTGGTATGGAACAATAATTGCTGTGTTTACATGACTTACAAGCTGGTAAGAAACAGGGGGAAAAAAACAGCAAAGTTTAATGAATTGGAATCAGAGCATTATGATCTGAAAATATATATGCAACAACTTCCCACAAAAAGATACTGCCACATGGCGTTTGGTTTAAGCACAAGGCAACAGCAGGCCTGAATAAAGTCGCTCTATTTCTCACAAGGTATAAGCACACACCTATCAAATTTAACGCTCATCTCTTTCACCCTGCATGCAAAGGATGAGTCGGGAGAATGCGACTGACTACACCTCTAAGCGGGCTCATAAACATCTGACTTCCCGTTTTCTTTCATCATTCAAAAAAGGCTTTACTCATGTGCTCATTAGAAAGACTAGCCTGAGGGAGCGCCAACTTTTAGTTTTCTATGATTACTCCTTTTAAAGTGGAGAAGGGTGTCTGTAACAGGTTGTGCCGAGTCCATCTGTTCGCTGTCAGGTATCTGAGCGTGCTGGTTCGCCTGTGTGAGCGTGTGCAGTATCCACAAATATCCGTGCACTCCTTGCAGATGTCCAAAAGCTACTTAAGGGCGATAATTTCCCTGTGATTACTCTAATGCGCTACAGCGCTGCCGTCCTGTCTGTGATTTCTACATTGCTTGGCAGGACCACACACACCCTCCATATGCTCGCTGACTGTCAGGCGCACAGACACACACTTATCAGCGGGAACGCGAGCTATGAAGAGATGAAAAGGGAAATGAGAAGGCGGGGTGTGGGGGGGGGAGCGAGAAGAGCACGAAAATTGTCTCCACTTTGTAATTTGTGCATATTTTATCGAACTCTCCCATGACAGCGCTCGACATTCTTCTCTGTGCCTCATTGTGTTCCGAGTTGCAAAACCAGGCTGATAAACAAGGGTGGCAAATTACACAGTCAGAAACTTTTGAAACAATTGGAGTCTGGGATGAGCTGGGGGGGAATTAATAAATCATATTTGTTCATATATTAGTAAGGAGGGGAGCTGATGAGGTAGGGGCGGGCTGAGCCCAATGCCGCTGACAGATCTCGAACATCAATATTTAACTAGTGTAAACAGATATGATGCACCCCCATCACTGGCTTTCAGACTGTTACGTGTTTGAATATGACATTGTTATGTGTGCATGCAAGTATGTTTGAACAAGTACGTGTGGATGCATGTGTGAATTTGAGCGTGTGTTTGAGGAAGCGCTTTTTTTTTTGCATTTTAGAGATTAGATCGGAGATCAAACACCGATCGAATCAGCAGCTAAGAAGATGTTTAAAAGTTAAAAGAAATATCAAAGCTAAACTCATCTGAGACTTCAAATGTGAAAACATTAATGGGGATATTTCGACTGAACACATTCAAAGGTTTTAGGACTCGTCTATCAGCGAACTTTGTCTATCGGCCATGTAGGATCATTGCGAGGCAGTGCCATCCTGCTCTCAAATGTTGGCAGCCTAGTCGGGACGATTCCAGCTGAGTGGCAGCACACTTGGCTGTGTACTGAACCTGGAAGGCCAAATAGAAGCCAACTTTGACTGGTAAGTATTCGAGGATATGGACTTGGGCCGATTTGGAATGAGAATCAGCTCCAGTTAGCAGCACTTTGGGCAGCTAACTTTGGGCGAGTGCAGGCAGTTAAAATCATCTCGGAATATAAAACTAGTGAAATATTATCATTCATTTAGCATGACAAGTTGCGCCATTCTGTTGAACGTTGGGCTGAAGCACCATTAATCATCATTTGTCGACCAGGGATGCTGGATTTAGGCCACTTTTGGGGACCATTATTTTGTACTACCTTGGAATGGTGTGCATCAACTTTGCATTGAGGAATGTGGGTACATTTTGGGAACATATATTGGGGTTAAGGTGCTTTCACACCTGCAGTTCAGTTCATTTGGTCCAGACCAAGGGGGAAAAAAATTACATATTGTTGCATTTTAGTTCTGGTCCGGTTCCTGTTCACACTGCCTTTTTAAAAACCAACCAGAGGAGTAAACATGACGCTATACAGACTGACAGGTAACTCGTTGAGTGGACAGTTTTGGCGATTGTCATCCTGCATCATCAGGACCCACGTGGGAAAAATCAAATTCCAGCGAGTGACAGAAGTTCATGCAGCACTTTAACGTTCCCAAATGACTGGAGCGAACGCATAGTCTGAATGCCAGGGAGCTCATGGACACGTGCATGATCGGCACACTGTGGGGTTGCTGTCACACACTTTTTAATGGAGTTGAAGAACACAGAGTCGGTTACAAGCACAGCAGTTTTGACAGCTTTTTTGTCTATTAATTAGGGAAAATACACGCGCTGACTTGCTTCTATACATGGCCTTAAATACAGATTGCTCTCTGAACAGTTTTCACGTTCAGCAGATGGATTTATTAGTACTTCTAGCTTCTGAAATCATGCTAAAATCTCATATCTGCTATCATAAAAACCTGTGGTTGGTTTGTTTGCTTTCACACCACAAACGAACCGCACCAGAGTCCACCTTTTCAGGCGGTCTCAGTTCAGTTGTTTGGTCCGCACCAGGGTTCGATTGACAGCTTTCACACCAGCCCAAACGAACCAAACTAACTGTAAACTAAAAGTTTTGTTTTGTTTTTTATCACGGGGGGGGGGTGCATTGTTGCAACGGGAAGACTTGGACTCGTGAAAAAATTAATAATACATTTTAAAAAATTAACCTCTGTTAAAGGAACAGGATCTGGTGGTATCTAGGGGTGAGGTTGCAGATTACTACCAACTGAAGCCGTTCCCGTGTGCCAAGTGTGTAGGAGATCTATGGTGGCCGACACAAAAACACAAATGTAGCGTAGGTAATTTGGAGCAGAGCCAGTGCTTAGAGTATGTGTGTACATCGGAAATGAGTGGTGAAACAAGAGAGAGAGAGTGACGGCGTCGGGAGGACTCCGGCCCAAACAGGAAAAGTTAACAGCGTTTGGTTTGTCCAGTCTGGGCTACTGTAGAAACATGGCGGTACAACATGGCGGACTCAGTGAAGAGGACCTGCTCCCTATGTAGATATAAACGGCTCAATTTAAGGTCACAAAAACACAACGATTCTCATTTCCAGGTGATTATATACTAAAGAAAACATACTTATTAATATTACATTCCATTTATGCCAATAGATCCCCCCAAAATGCTACACACTGGTCCTTTAAGGGTTTCATACAGCATCAACACTGGACTACCTAATGTTTCTTTTATTCAGAATAACAATAAAGATGATCTAAATGATTCCACCTACGTGTTCACCTTTAGTTTCACTGTCTCTGCGTCTTACCACACTGAAGATCTGGTATCCAATGGCTGCTATTGCTTCAAGGTCACAGTACAGCTAACAAAAACATCAGGGAGATGCAGCGTGACAGGTGTGTTTGCATGCCGGTTACATCTTGTCATCGGCAACACAGGGAATACAAAAATGAGTCTTGCACAGTTATGGGTTGTTAGAAAAATAAATGCAATTTCTGTTGAATGGGGACAAAGAAATAAATGAGTTCTGCTGTAGTTATTAGCACAAGCGTATCATTTAGCCCTCGGTGTCCAGATGTCACAGACATTTTTGTATTAGCTAATGCATTTTCTCGTTTCCCTTGAGCAACAGAATTCTTTTTACAATATCCCGTCCATGTTCATAATGACCAATTGCTTTAGATAACGTTCGCCACTGCGGGGCTCTTCCATACATGTTAGAGTAGAAAAGCTTCCATGCACCTGTGTAAGAGACTGGATGCATGTTGTCTTTTGTGGTGCTGACTGTAACAGAGGGGGGAAAAAGCCCTGCAGTCACAGTTTATTTTGCTCCATAATAGTGCTGCTGTGACAGAGATGAGTGACAGTGAGCAATAACCAGGAGGTCAATAAGAATTAAGGCTGGAGAGAAAGAGAGAAAGTGGAGGTACAGAGACTTTAAAAAAAAAAAATAAGTGGCCGACAGAGGAGGGGCTGTGCACTAAAGCCGAGATAATGTTTCATTTTTGGTCCATCAAAAATAACTTTCCGCCACACAGTCGGTCACTTAGCAATTGCTGCAAGTTTGCTCTTGTCTGTTTCTCTCTCTCTCTCTCAGGTAAATATGACTCTGAGAGCATCATGGCTCAGATTATTGTTCTCTTTTCGTCCAAGTGCAAAAACACACACTCTGTCACTTCTCGACTGACAGTTCACCAAACTCTGCCGATTGTCCAGGCCTGTCGAGCTTCTGCGTCTTTTATTTATCACCTTTCCAAAAACCAAAAGCCCACATTTAAGGAGGGGAAACTTTGATTAAATTGTGGTAAACTGGGAGTTTACCTGCTCTAATGTAAACTGAAATTGTTAGTATGCCTGACTAACTAACTTATTATTCATAGTAGTAATTTCCAAAGGCAAGTGGCATGTCATTAGCTAATTATTTTCGAACCCATCAGTTATTCCCTTTCTCTTGTAAAAGTAAAGCATACTGTTTGAAAATGCAAACATTAAAGCATAAATCCAACTAAATCAAGTCTTGGGAGAACTACCTCTGCTTTGTAATAGGCTACACAAACAATAATGTCTTAAATTGTGGATGTTTTGCCTGGGACATGTAGCCTTTTACCTGAATATCATGTATGTAGCCATCAGATGCTTATTAAAGGCCCCTTTATAGGCTTTTTGATTGAAAGGAATCAGCTAAAAACATTAAAAAAGTCTGCTAAAGTTTTCAACCAACCTCACATAGTTTTAGCAAGCCCCCAGGAAAATTTGCCGCGCTATGAAGATCATTTTCATAGTGGCTAAACGGTGGTACTACAACTTCCGTGTCCGTCACGTGATGCCTTTGGGCCCAAAAATACTTTTTTCCCATAGACTTACAGTGGGAAAGAGACGTCTGTAACTCAGAGGATAATGTTTTTTCAGGTGAATCAACTTCCCAGTACGAACACTTGAATATCCCTTATTGAAATCATTAGGTCCTAAAAGTAGCAAAATGCACTAATAGCCGAATCCAGAGTTGTTTCCCTCCCTCCGTTCATGTGAATGAAACCCAGACCGAGGGCTGGAGCGAAATCTGAAGGCTGGTTAAGTTTACTTCTGCGTGAAATCAAAGACCCCGTGTGTCTCAAAAATGACTGTGATTGCTGCAATTTCAAATGTACCGCTATCATAATTAAATACATAAACGCCATGCAAGAATGGAAAGTTTGACAGACATAGGAACAGAAACTAAGGATGCTAGAAATGCTGAGCAAAGACAAAATTGCTAAAGAAACTGAGTTGTTTACTTCCAAAATTGCTGAGGTATGTTTGTATATGGTTTTGTGCATATCTGCTTTCAGCGATTATGTAACTGTATCACAGGCCTGAAACACACTACACATCTATTCAGCCATCAAAGATTCCTCTCCTACATCCCTGTCTCTCTGTGACCTCGCATATTAATTATTCACATTGTATGAGTGTAGCCCCGCTGGAACATTTCCCTTCATTAATTCCAATATGTACAGTGCTGTGGGCCTGACAACTCATTTGCACTCTCAACACTTCACACTCGCTACAGAAACTACATTGTTTTTCTTTCTGCTGCTTATCATAACCTTTGTATCGTGGCTTCTGAGCCATTTTCTTTGTATCTGGATTGAAATAACATCTTTTTCACAACTTTATATCAGACATATTTGCGCTTCCTCTTCTTCACACCCTCTCCTTTTCTCCATTCATCAACTCTCATCTTCTCTCCTTTTGTGAGCGACACAAAAAAAAGTGATGCTTCATGATTCTAGGGGTGTATTAAGTGTCCGTTACTTTTAGATAACGGTGGACCAGTTGCCAAATTCCCATTGCGCATCTTACTCAGCTAAAGCCTTATCTTCACTCTCCTTTCTTTTCCCTTAGGTTGAGGCTCCCTGAATATCAGAGAAAGCACAGTGAGTCTAGTTCTGAATCCTCACCCAAAACACCAAAACCTGAATACCCTAAGCTCACAGTGAAATCATAAACCATTTCAGGCTCAGCAAACCAAGCAATCACAGCATTTACAGAACTTTTTCCAGGGGTGACACAAAGTTCCCCTGGGATTTGAATAAAGTTTTCAGTATTTTCTCACAGCCATCAGGAAGTTCAATGTATAATTATCCTTTTTCTCTACCCTTTTTAAACTCCACATTACCACATTACAAAATGCATATTCAATGTGCACCACCTGCTGTGGCTGGTTGGCAGCAAACACAAATCGTGTCTCCATTAGCTGAAAGACAATTAATCAGCTGATGGTACTGTATCTGCATATCATTGTTCAAGAGGTTTCCCATAATGTTAATGTTAGGTCAGGGTGAACCACGCAACTGCCATGCAAATGATGGAACAGATTATGCATTTAACCTGTTGAATTTTAATACACAGATGCAACTATTAAATTATACAAACTGGAATAATGAAGATTCCTGTTTAGCCAATTGGAAATCTTTGAATATCTGTGCTAGTATCATGATACACCAATTAAAATTTTACACATCCTGACAGTGAACACTTTGGCTTTCTGCTGCAATGTTTTTCTTTATACCCATTAGGGTTGGTGGTTATGCAGCAATTTTTGAATAATAATCGACTAATTCCCAGTGGTTTTCGAATAGTACTTTTGCTTGGAATGCACATTCTTAATACTCATACAGGGTTTGAGCCAAAGCGCAAAATTGCACCAATGACTCTCTTAAAAGATAAAATGTCCCGTCACTACCTTCCACCCCTTTTGTCCACCTTAAACCCAAGGGCAGAGTCAATGCTGTTAACAGGCTTCTCATTTTTAGATTTTATAAGCTGTATTAAGCTATTATTTAGCCAAACTACAAATTTAAGCTGTTATCTGGACCAACTGGATCGAGCGAGCGACTGACAAGACCGAGAAGAGACTGGATAGAGAACAACCAACTGGATCGAGCAACCGACTGGATAGAGAGCGACCGACTGGATCCAGCGACCGCCTGGATCGAGCGACCGACTGAATAAAGCGACTGACTGTATATAGAGCGACCGACTGGATTGAGAGCGACCGACTGGATAGAGAGCGACCGACTGGATAGAGAACGACCGACTAGATAGAGAACGATCGACTGGATCGAGCGACCGACTAGATAGAGAGCGACCGACTGAATAAAGCGACTGACTGTATATAGAGTGACCGACTGGATCGAGCGACCGACAAACTGGATTGAGCGGCCAACCGAATGGATCGAGCGACCGGTTGAGCGACCGACGGGATAAAGCAACCGAATGGATAGAGCAACTGAATGCATAGAGCGCGACCGACTGGATCGAGAGTGACCGACAGACTGGATAGAGTGACACACCGACTGGACTGAGCAAGCGACCGACTGGATAGAGAGTGACCAACTGGATCTGTTCGTCCTGTTGTCTATTGTTCTAACTGTAGTTGTGCTGTCTTGGGGTTATGGCAGGCCTGGAAGATCAGGCTGTGCAAAATAATGATCATCATAGGATCAAGGTAAATTGCATATTTGTATTAAGAATACTCCTGCAATATTTAATGAGTCTTCTCAGATTTTCGTCTTCACATGGATCCTCTACTCAGCCTAGTAATCCATTGAGTCTGTTCTTTTTACATTTTGTCTTTACTGAACTGCCTTATCAGCCCTAAGAACACTGTGGGGCAAATTTAACATTGTGTGGCATTCACTTCACCATCTAGACTAGTTTCCAAGACTATCTCTACTGAAAACGTGTGGAATATCTTTCGTTATTTGGCATTCAATGAGTTTTTTTAATGATATAACAATAATAATCAGCATTAATATTCAGGGGAAACAGTAGCCTACATTTTAATTGATAGAAGGGCGGTAAGGACCCTGGATAATAGATAGGGGGAACCAAAAGAGGTTGAGAACCACTGATTTGGATATCTGATATCTTCAGCTGCTTTTGAATGTTATGATAATAATAATGAAAATATAATTTTATGCATCACAGTAATGAAGGTATTATCGCTAAATCTCTGAGCTATACTACAATATAATTGGTTATTCTAGATGCAGATGAATTATCAAGTTCTTTGAACTTGACTTCAAGCAAAATATTTGTCAGTAGCACATCAAGCCTTGCTGAAATAAAGGTTTGTTTTTCTTTTTCATCTAGCCTACGTGATTTTATAATTTCCCTAAAATGATTGTTTAATGTAATTGAAAACAAATGCACTTATATATCTAATATACCATTTTTAATATGAACTCAAATTATTTGAATATTATTTTTGCATGGACTAACGGGCCCATTTGAGCCCCTTTCGGGACAATCCTGGCTCAAACACTGCTCATACAGTACAATCAACCTTCTACTAGATATAGAGAAGACATTCGGTATACTCACATATGCAAACACACCGTCTCTCTCTCGTGTGCAGAAGCTTACGCACACATACTCAGACCCATACTTGACAGTTTAATTTCAAGATTGGCTAGGAGACATACGGAACTGGAAATACAGGGGTCTATTAGTGTATCCTTTGTAATGGATATGAGGAAAAGAAAGGGGAATTAGGCCTAGGCCTTGCTACTGACAGTGCATTAGAATAATCCCTGCTACTTAGGACAACAGTCAGATACTAAATACACCAAATCCACTTCCCCCGCTCCCACAGCAAAAGCAAACTAATGAACGAGGCGCCTTTGCATCTTCACCATTATAATTGAAGTGAGACGGAGACCATTTATTTTTATGAAGCGTCATAAAGCACTGCGGCACCATCCACGTGCCTCGCCAAACAAACACGAACAGGAAAACGACACAAGAACGGACACATATGCTCACACAAACATGCATATCCACATGCTCCCTTTTTTTATTATGCTTCAGTCCTACACTTTGAATCCTTACAAGGCTGAGGACATTCATTTTCTCAGTTGTTAAGCTCAAACCATAATGCTGGAGTGAGAGGAAAATAAGCCACAGTACATAGAGCCTGAGAGAAAATAGAAGCAGCTAAGAGTTAAAGACATAATAAGGAATAGATAAAGCTAAACCCGCAGTCAGCGGCGATGCTCACCATCCAAGAGTAAGTGTCATGCTTAATTTCTCATAACCTCCTTGCACATTTAATTGCACCTATTTCATTTTAATTTGCAGACCCTTCAATATCTATCTTTGATGGGTTACAATCTATTTGCTGAGATCGAGAGGTTATTGAGAAATCCCCAGACTGACCTTCCATTCGGAGCATATATGAATATGTCCCAGAGTGCCTAGAGTACGAAGCAAGGTTACACATGGCGGAGATTGAATGTCAAACCCAGGTGGGTAAATGGCAATATTGATACACTGTTTCATGGTTACATCGATATCGTCATCTGTAATTGGTGTAACCTGATGACTGCATGTCAGTTATAGGGTTTGTTGGCGCTATATTATCTATTAGTTAAGTGCTGATAATGATCCGTGATGGATGAAGTGTCTATGACCGTATAGGAGAGGAAATACGAAAGGAAAACAGCAGGGAAACAGGAACCTCATCGCTTCAGTCAGTCAATTCTGATCAACTGTGAGTAATGTGAGAGGTTCCTGCTGCATGTTGTGGTCTTGCTTTGCTGCAGGGAAACAGGCATGTCATGTATTTGGTGCGCTCTGGTACTGAAGCATGGAAATTGTTTTTCTTCCAAGCATTTTCTGGACTATTAAACAAAATATACACACAGCCTTTCTAACATGAATTGTTTTTAACCAAACTCATACTTTGTAATTTCAGTGGGATTGAATAATGCAAGATTTTCTCTTTGGCGACTAATTTTCAACCTAGAATATTTTTATATGTTTTTTTTTTCTTTTTTAAAAAAAAAAGGAGAATCTAATTTATCAGTACAAGTATTACATGTTCATATTCATGGCATTTTTGATGGTACTAGCAGTGAAAGTAGCACTAGATTTAGCTGTAACAGTTAATAAATATTTACTATATATAGGGCTGTCAAAGTTAACGCGATAATAACTTGTTAACGCACATTTGTTTTAATGCCACTAATTTCTTTAACACTTTAACACAATTTGCAGTTTTTAGTTTGTAGCCGGCTCAATTTTAAAGTGAAGATGCCGACATCATATGAAACTGCAAAAACCTAAGGAACTATGTCATACTAGCTTGTCAGGCTAAATAACGCTCCAAACTGAAGCTAAATTTTGGCGAGGAAAAACTGTCATGGCCATTTTCAAAGGGGTCCCTTGACCTCTGACCTCAAGATATGTGAATGAAAATGGGTTCTATGGGTACCACGAGTCTCCCCTTTACAGACATGCCCACTTTATGATAATCACATGCAGTTTAGGGCAAGTCATAGTCAAGTCAGCACACTGACACACTGACAGCTGTTGTTGTCTGTTGATTTCTAATAATAAATATATACATACATTTGCATAAAACAAGCATATTTGTCCACTCCCATGTTGATAAGAGGATTGAATACTTGACAAATCTCCCTTTAAGGTACATTTTGAAGAGATAGAAAATGTGCGATTCATTCGCAATTAATTGCAATTAACTATGGACAATCATGTGATTAATCGCGATTAAATATTTGAATCGATTGACAACCCTAAAAAAAATTTCTGGTTCCAGCTTCTCAAATGCCAGTAGAGCTGCAACGATTCATCATCAATCGATTAGTTGTCAGGTATTAAATTAATCGCCAACTACTAACTAATCGATTAATCGGTTTGAGTAATTAAAAAAAATAAAAAATTGTCTGATTCCAGCTTCTTAAATGTGAATATATTTTGGTTTCTTTACTCCTCTATGACAGGAAACTGAGTATATTTCAGTTGTGGACAAAACAAGACATTTGAGGACCTCATCTTGGGCTTTGGGAAACGCTGATCAACATGTTTCACCATTTTCTGACATTTTATAGACCAAACAACGAATCGATCAATTAATCTACAATGAAAATGATCATTAAATGAAGCCCTAGATGCCCACATTTCCTACCTTCTTAATCATATCATTGTAAATTGAATATAATTTCAACTACAATTTGAAGACATCTCTTTTGTCTCTGAGAACTTGTCACTATTTTGTAGACCAAACAATTTATAGATTCATGCCACGAGAATGAACTTCTACGCTCAATCAACAGCCTAATTGATGATGGAAGTAATTGTCAGTGGCAGCCTTTGTATCTATATACAAACACGTACACAGGTAAGAAATACATAGTCTGACACAAAAGCAAACATACCACCCACATTTGTTTCCCACAAGAGATCACACACACATGCTGTACTGTACGTGCCTGAAAAACACACACACACACACACATATGGAGTTGTTCTTTTATAATGGTTTTGTGTCAGCATATAACGGATGTCTCCTAACAGTCCCATTTATTCCCATCTCCGGCTAGCCCATGCCTGTCCAAACAACAGCACGAAACAAAGGATGGAAAACAACACAGGGGAGACAAACACATCAATCTGCCACCAAACCACACACACACACACACACACACACACACACACACACAATCACATTAAACACACACATATGCACACACAGATAGATAGCCTAATAGAGAGAATGGAGACATAGTTATTGAAGATTTTAACTCATCCATAGTCATGGATTGATATAGGCGAATGATATGGAATAGCAATTGGAAAAAAAAAAAAAATTGTGACCACTTTCCACAAACACATGGAAACAACTTGAGGACAATCATAGCATGTAAAACACACACAAGAAAGTGAAATACAGCAAGCGGCTGTGTACCAATATCTGTCCATTTCCACTCTTTTTCTTGAGGGGCGAGGGGAAGAAGCGAAAGCATAAGAAACCAGAGATCAATCAGCTGTCAGAGCGCTGTGTCTGTGAGTGGGCCCTCGGAGATAAAGTAAGTCTGATACAGAGAGGATCTTTGATTGGAGCCAAAGCTTAATGGGGCTCCGCGCTGAGAGCGGAATGGGCTGCAGCATCGCTCCCGCCTCGGGGATCACAGTGCTGGATATTTGATAGAGGCACACTGCCATTTTTAGCCGCGCATGCTCACCTGCATTTTACAGGGAAGAAATAGAGATCCTCCCAAAACACACAAACACGTTGTTGTCGTAAACTGTAGCTGGACCGAACGCATGAGCTGCGTTATGCGTCATATGTTATTCTCTAGCTTCATACTGGTTTAAAGGTCCCATATCGTGCTCAGTTTCAGGTTCATACTTCTATTTTATGTTTCTACTAGAACATGTTTACATACTGTAATGTTCAAAAAAATCTTTATTTTCCTCATACTGTCTGACTGAATATACCTGTATTTACCCCTCTGTCTGAACCGCTCCATTTCAACGGAATTGCAACGGAATTGCGTTGCTAGGCAACAGTTTGGGTCCATGTTTACTTCCTGTCAGCTGATGTTATTCACATACACTGCACCAGGAAATAAACTGGGACACATATAGAATGTTTACGTTTAAAACAGTGTAATGGTCTAAATATTGTATATTTGTGACATCACAAATGGACAGAAATCCTAACGGCTTGTTTCAAACCCACAATTTCTGAATATGGGTTGGGTGTGTTTCTCCGTATATTGAGCATTTTGATAGTTTAACAGTATTTATAACGCACTTGAACCTGCTTTATAATATAAAAGACCTGAAAATCTCACTTTTTTACAATATGGGACCTTTAAACAATCAATTTGATGGTACTTTCCATCTTTGCTGAGCATGAGTTTTGTGCGAAAGGAATTAAAGGTCCGTCCCATATAGATGCCTGTCTCAAATACACGTCGGTTGAGTTAAGTGATTGAAGCAAATAAAAGCCAGCGCTATCAATTGCAGTTTTACGGTGATATTGTTCCTCTGCTGTGGTCTCTCCATGCGTATTGTTATTTTCATCCCCACATCAAGTATTGCACAAACACCCCCTGATGTTTTCTTCGCAAACTGTTGAATTCAAACAGAGGAAAACCACAGACAAACAGGAGTGGAACAAATGAAACTCAAATACACACAAATTTATGTATTGAACTATTACAACAACAATGCAGCCCACTAACATGAATAAGCCTGTGCTAAACCCTGCCCGGTGCCTGTGTGGCAGCCATTGATTAAAGGCCCTTGTTAGCACGTGCGTCCCCTCATATGTTTCTGTTGTGTCATTGATAAGGGCTTTGTATTCACACTCGCTGAAGGGAGTCGGCTAATTAAAAACCAGTGACAGCCAGATTCAAGGAACAAAGGCATCGGTCCCACTGTCGCAGATTTGCATACGCATTAATTGTTGTTTCTTTTCATCTTGAAGTTTGTACAGTAAGGCTTACACACTCAAGGAGTGAATGGAAGTTTCTCCGGCAAGCGTTATTACAGAAGTGTGAATCTGTTTTAACTCTTCCCTGTCAGCTCAGCTCTGATCAGTCTAACCATGTTATATAGTGATACCGCACAGTGTGAAATACAATATCAGCTCCACTTTGATCAATGCATTTGAATATTACGGCTACATTATGAGAAATCTAGTAAGGAATGAAATAACACTTCAAACTGTAAGTATTATTTGTGCAGCAGTTTAATGAGCAAGAGTACTCAAATTATATGTTTTTTGGTAACAGATGCAGTAATACAGTATATGCCCTTTGTAAAACAGAGGACACTTCCTACATTTTATAGGGCTGAAACTGTTACTCTCAAACGAAAGATTTTCAAGCAATACAATTCTTGAACACAGAGTTTAGCTTCATCGTAAAACTACCATATTACACAGCAGATGAGAGACAATAATCGCTGTCAGCAATCCCACTTGAACTGCCAACTAGTTGTGACAACGTGCTTCTTCTACAACTAGTGCAGTAGAGTTGGGCCGGTGTAAAAATGTTCAAACCGGTCACGTCATATTGCTTGTTACTAATGCAATACAAGCTGGAATTAGCGTTGTGACACCATCAGCACCTGTTGCTGATGTCGCCTATACTTTTTAATTTGCCAGATCGTGTCATAATGACAAATTTTGGTTCAACCGGTGGGCATAAAATCAAACCGGTGTAGGCTCGCACACCGGACCGGACCTGCAAAACCGGAAATTGACCCAACTCTATAGTTTAGCTGTGATCAGAGCATTGTGAGCGGAGTGCGAGAGAAAGGATTTAGGATGGAACGGAGAGTCGATTTTTAAAAAAAGTTGGAGTCACCTTAACTCCCGCTCCATCCCGCTCCAAGGTCGTGTCTAGATGGTAAAACTTGCAAAAACTCTTGCAAGACTCGCTGCCCAATAACCTATCCTAAACTTAACAATCTCGCACTTACAACTGTCTCTTAAAATACAACGCAGCAAAAAAAAAATCCTTTATTTTGCATGGCAATATGTATTTAAAATGGGAATAGGTGAGGTGGGATCTCAGCATTTGGAGAAATAATTTCTGACCTACTGATGTTAATCAACAAACTAATCAACCTTTACAAATATGTGTGGGCGATTTTGTTCCATGGGGCAGTAAAAACTTCACTCATTGCTTATTACATAGTCAGTATATAGGGAAATAAGAAATAATGTTGCATAAAACAGTCATCTGGTTTGAATCTGACAGGCCGTGACCTTGATGTAGAGACATATGCTTGCCTCTCTAATTAAACCATATGCAGTGGGACGTGAGCGTGTGCGGCAGAGGACCTCGGTGTGCAGTCGAGCGTTAGCACAGAGGGGACCTCAGCAGGTTAGAGAGGTGAAAGCGCCATTTTCCTCCCTCCCGTCCCCTCCCTCTCTCTCTGCCAAACAGGGAAGCCACTTATTGGAAGATCCTGAGCTGTCAGCAGATTCACACTCTGTGGGCACACACTCTGTCGCAGCAGTCAAACAGACTCACACTTTCCCAAGTACACTTTTTTTCAGTCTATACAACTCTGTGTGTAACTAGGAACGCAGTAGTGTCACCGTGCTTATCTACTTATCTTACAATCTTTCTATCTCGAAGCGTTCTGCTCTACAACTTCAACTGCTCAGATGTAATTAGCAGCTCGTAGCACCAGAGATTATGTCGCTACGGACGAGGACACATGTTGCTAAGAAAAGAAGACTGTGGAAGAGGGACTGGGATACTGTGGTTTTGTAGTCTTTTTTATTTTTCTGCAGAAAACTGCAGTGAAGTGTGACACGCTGAGCAGAAGAACACACTCTAGTCATCTCAACCACCTCATGCAAGACAGCAGCAATGAAAGGAATGGAACCCCGCTAATAGCAACGGGTATAGAAATCCCTTTTAAGATGCCAGATGAATCACACAAATGGCTGCTTAAAGCCCAAAAGCTGAAGATAGCCATTTGGTTGTGGGCTTTCCCCTGCTTAAAGAAAATCCACTGTATGTCAGTTTCACTCAATAATGCCACAGATCCATTTCAGAGAGAAAATACATGCGCAAACTGCCAACTTTCTAGTCACATGTCTATTTCTGATGGAATTTCAAATGCATTTTAAAAATTGAAAGTACAATTTCTTGTGCCAGACCCTTTGGAACAAAGGAGATGATGCATGCAGTTGGCATGCCTCAGTAAACAGGCTTTGTTTGATGAGATTAGGAAGGCTGATGGGAATGGCTGGGTGGTATTAAATTGTATTATTGATGTGCATTTAAATGTGTCTACTTATTCAAGAATGTGCTAGTCAAAAATACAAAGTATTACTCAGGCAAAATAAATAAATAATAAAATTTTAATTTTAAAAAACTTGGTCTTGGAATCAGAAGATAATCAATATTAATGGAATTGGATCAAGATTAAGGGCAAAAATGTAACTAGGACATCTATAACTACATCATTTTTGGCATAAACTTCCTTTGTGGTTGCTGGTAGATTTGGCAAATTGTGGTACATGTCAACTTCATTTGTATCAGTGGAAGCACAAGTCCGTCTACATCCTGCAGGCCAACTGTGGGAACTAGCAATGACAAGGGCCGGTAGTGCATGGTTAAAGGAACAGTGTGTAAGATTTGGCGGCATCTAGTGGTAGTACCCCTCCGCTCGCTCCTCTCTTTCCAAGAGGGAAAATGTGAGCCGCAGAGTGTGATGTCGTTCGCTTCGCTCGGAGGCCATCTTTACCATAATAACACCGCTTTAGGAGCAACGGAAGTTAGACGGCGACTGACGGTACCACGGTTTTGCACTCTGCGACTCACATTACCTCAGTTTTACAAGCGTGTTGGAGAACTACGGTGGCCTTCAGGTAACGTAAAAACGTGATAGGCTCTCTCTAGAGCCAGTGTTTTGTTTGTCCATTCTGGGCTGCTGTAGAAACATGGTGGACCCGCTCCCTATGTAGATGTGAAGGGCTCATTCTAAGCTAACGGAAACACAACAACTCTTACTTTCACGTGATTATACAGTAATGAAAACATAGTTATGAATACTATATTCCATTTCTGCTAATAGATCCACAAAACGTTACACACTGTTCCTTTAGGTTATAAGCACGGTTATAAAAATGAGAAAAAAAAAAATTGTACCGGGATTTTAATTTGGGCACAAATTGCCTGAAGCCGCTTTATAGTATAACTACATGTTTCCTTCCCATTGTTCCTAGTTGTATCTGTCAGCTTAGCTCAACCTTACCCGTCTCATTCTCCTACTTTGAAGTGTCACTATTTGCTGTCATTCATTCATGTAAAAAAAAACACACACTGAATTGAAAATTGCCAGGACTGGGTAATCCATCACAGTAAACATGAAGACCTAATTTAGTTTTGCCAAGGTTTCTGTCTGTTTAATCATTATTCCGCTGTGCTGGTGTTGAGTATATTCATGTCAGTGTGCACATTATATTATTCTTTCTTTCCGTCAATCACTTGAGCCTCTTCCAAGACAGAATACATTAGATCACTGCACAAACGTCAACGTCTTTATTATTAAAGACAGCCGTAAATCTCAAGCTACTATAAGATGTATATTTTCCAGATGATGAAAAAATGTTATATTACTCATGACATTCACTGCCGAATGACTGCCTTAAAACTCTAAAATCAGTGTAAAAGAGGCCGTGGGTTGGTATATTTCATCCTAACTCTGTGTAGTGATATTTGCCTTGAAAGTAGAGAACAGAAATCATCTCACAATGAACAATGTTACTTATTTGACTTAACCTTCATACTGTTTGTATCCAGTATGTACTGTTACTTAAAGGGGTCCTCAACTAACTGCTTCCTCCCTGTTTCCCCATCCCATCAACAGTGTAAATGTCTTGTAGGAGTACCTCAGTGCACTCACCAGTATTGTGCAACAAACCTGCTCCACAGTGGCGGAAATGTATTCTGATGCTTCACTTAGGTAAAAGTAGCAATGCTACAGTGTAAAGTACTGCATTCAAATACTTTTAGTCCCAGGAACTACTTTTCAAGGAACTAAAAGTTTCCTTCAACCTACTGTTGTCTGTGTTTCCACTGCGGAATTTAGGCAAATTAGTCCGCTGACGTATGAAAAAGCAACATGACGTGGGACGAGGGCTGCTGGTGGTCACAGCCAACCTGTTCTCACTCCCAACTCATCAAATACCGCCATTTGGCACCCCGTTTCCTAACCCTAACTAAGTGATTGTGTTGCCTAAACCTCACTTCCTGTTTAGGCACTTCCTCTCTAAAGTTTATTTTGAAAGGACACTATGCATGTAAGGTTGTCCAAAAGTAACGCAAGAGGGGTAACTTGTGCGTCGGTCTCCGATGCCGGGGGGCACTAACCAAGTGGCGGTATTTGACAAGTTGGGAGTGAGAATTTGTTGTCACAGCGGTAAACGCACTCAGCAGCCTGCAGTTCCGTGTGCATTTACTGATGCGTATAGTATTTACGGATGCACGTTGGATGTAATGAATGAAATCCAGAGGAGGAAAATGAAACTAAGAACATCTGTCTCCATGGTAAATCATCTGTTGAGTGTTTGGTCATTATTTATTTTGTGCTTTAGAACGTAACCACCGTGAAACAATCAGAAAATTACTTCTGTCTCCCTCTTATAACGTTACGATTCTCTCTCTCTCTCTCTTTTTCTCTCTAACTTTTTTTTTTTAATGAGTCGGCAAGCCCAACAGCGGAGCCTAACTTTACTTTTAATGTTATCAAACAAAGACAAATGTTCTCACCTCGTCCTAAAATGGTCCTAAATCGATACTAGAGTACTTCCTTGTTTATAAATTAAACAGTATATGAGTTGAGGCAGCTGAGCTATGTGTGTTTTAACAATCCGCGACGGTCATCCCTGCAAACTCCGGCCCGAAAGTTCTGGTATTTTCAGAAAGTACTACTTCCCAACCAGGGCCTTTTTTGGCATTAAAAAGACCCCGGAAATTGTCCCCGTAACTTAAGTTAGACCCTGGTCCCTGCGATTGAAACACGAGTTCCTCAAAACGTTCCTAGTTCCGGGGGAAAGTTCCTGCGGTGGAAAAGGGGCTAAAAGTACTCATTACGCAGAGTGGACCCTGTCAGGGTTATAGTACTGTTAATAATGTAGGTGAGTAGAAGTATACAGTTAAATAGCATGGAAGTACCTCAATATTGCACTTGAGTATAGTAGTTAAGTTAATGTACTGCTGCATCCCACTACACTGTATCAACCTAACGTATAAGTAAACATGGAGGACATAACTGTGGAGAAATACATATCGGTGCAGTGTATTTTCTGGTGTCCCTTTAAAACACTATTTTCAAAGGGAAAAAAATAATAATAATTTGATTTTCTTTGAGACTGTTTATTGCCAAGTTAGATGCGTCACCCTGTCCTTTTGCTTTTTGCTTAACGCTTCCATGATGCTTTGACAGCGCTGAGTTATGAGCCAAACATCCCGTGAGCCCCCTCAGTCAGAGCTGCTTAATCATGCATTCAGTGGGAATTGCCCAGCACTGGGGCTGATTTAGTAGCCCATAGCTTTGGGTGTTAGAGTTCAGCGTCACATCATTACTTTTTTACACCTTACATTGATTTGTTTAGTGGGGGTAACAGGCCTTGTTGTGGTCCGCAAGGGGATAAAATAAACACTAGGAGAGAGTGCACTTCCGATGGACACCGCACTCTCAGGTGCGTTAGATAGAATGGAGGAGGGATTGCCAAAAAAAGGAAGAGTAATAATCACCAAGACCTGCTGTTACAGGGACAATATATTCTCTCTTTCGCATATATATATAATATCTTAACTTGTAAGAGTTCTGGTAGATTTTCTGTGTGGGCGTCACATGGGAGCAGATTTTACGCCGCATCGTTTTTCTTCGCCCTGGGCCTGGCATCATTTCTAGAAATCTTCTCATCATGGCTATAGTGGGTAAAGAAGCAGCAACCTTCCTGAATAATGTACATACAGTATATGATTGTACGGTAAACTGCTGTTTTACATGGAGTGAGCAAGTCAACACAAGACAGGCATTACAAGCAGCATAAATCTGCATGTTTCCAATGTCAAGCCATTCCTTAAAGGTAAATCTGACCTGGAAGACAGAAAATATGCCAAACGTGGATGTTGAAGAAAATGATGTAAATCTGAAAGCTTCTTGCAGTAAACAGGCTAGGGAAATTAGTCTTGCTTTCATCTGAATACAAAACGCATTTCTCCAATCTATGCAACGGCATGTGAATGCACCATCAATCTGGGCTTTGAACTGCATTACTGAGCAACAGCAGCCTATCTTTCATAAAAAACGAGCTTTACAGATGCCGAGTCCGACACAAGCATTGAGTAATCTACCTGGAACAGCTCTGTCATGTGGGAATACACTCGACATCGAATACGTAGAAGACCCATCTGTAAATGATGGAAACCACAACATGAGCAAGACATGTGAGAGGCCGGGAATGTCCCTTGTTCCATATGGGAAGGAAGCTAAAGCCTAAAAAAAAATTAGTCAATGACAGGTGCATCAATCACATTGTTTGCTGACACCCTAAGGGCCCTATTTTAGTGGCGGCGGCGCAACAACCAGCACAAGCAGCCTACCTTTTGGTATTTTCCTGACCTTGAAATTCGTTTTGCCCATCTGTGTGGTATTTTTGTTCACGCTGCACAGGTGGGAGGAGAGGCGCAAACAGGTGGGATGTTCATTCAAATGAGGCAACGCAAAGCGTGCTGTTGGTGTTTTGGTGGGAATTGGGTCTTAAGCTGGAGACGCACCAACACGACATCAGAGCGTCGCCTCACATCGCTTTTGTTTTGGCTGACAAGTTGCACCCGAACACAACGCAAAGACTAAAGCCGACGGCCAGTTAGCACGTACGTTCTGCACCTGCGTGAGATGAGATGAAACTCCACACCAGCAGGCGGCGGTAGTCTGTATTTGTCATTCAAAAAAGGAATCCGAAAGGCCGAGGATATACAAGCCGTTGTTATGGTACGTACATAAAATAAAGCGGCATTTGCCGACGATTTTCACATCACTCTCACTCACCACTTAGCTTCATTCCAGAAGGCCATGTCGTTGTGAAAATATCCGTGTATTGAAATGATCAGATGAGATGAAGATGAAAAAATGAGGAGAGCCTTCTGTCTTTTTCCTCTTGACTTTTCTTGTTGGCTTACTTTCCTCACTTCCGTGTCTCTTCTCGTGTACTGATTTATTTAAAGCTGATCTGCCAATCAAAGTGATTTCTCTCACCGACGGGCTACGCCGCCGATTCAACATGATGAATCGGCTGAAAAATCTCCAACACAGGCAGACGACTAGAGCCGACGGGTGCGGGACACACCGCGATAACTATCCGACGTCCGACCGTCGGCTTGGTGTGTCAGGACCTTTAGACATGCAAATGACACCAGTTTGCTGCAGAATAATAACCACACACACCAACACACATCACGCTGGTCGGTTATAACTCAGTATTCTGTTGTTTATGCAGGAGACGTTGGACTACCGGAGCTCATTAATCATTTTGCGCTTCTCCAACTAAAAAAACATTCCAGCGGTTCATGTTTTATTCTCGAAATGCATTACGGTGCAAACGCTGCTGTATCACATTTCAAGATAAGATGTGACATTATTTGTTTCTATCTAATTAACTGTAAAAAAAAAAACACACCATCTGTGTTCGGCTGCAGATTTATGGCGCTGTGTGTTCACATCGTGCCACTCTGCACCACCCAGACAACAAAATGATTTCCTGAAGAAGCGTCTCTTAATCTGTTGAGCTGTTGTCATCATGTGATTGGCGCACCAGTGAATTGAGAGTGTACCTATTAATCACCACACCCTCTGATCTACAATCACCTTCACGCACCCCACTCTGCACTTTCCACAGCTGCACATACATGAACCAAAATAGCCGGTGCGCTTGGAGACTCCCACACAGTCCGTGCGCCCAAGGCCCAACACTTTGCACTGGTCATTGCACTTGCATTATTATAATAGGGCCCTTAGTGTTTATATCACATCCACTTCCAATTCACCCTCCCCAGCGTGCCTCACAGTGTGAGCGGATGAAAGGTGTGTCCAATCAGCTTGTGCCATAATCATTGCAGAGCGCCGTGAAAAATGGATTGTGGGTTTACGGATGGGAGCGTGGTTGAGGAGGATGTGTGCAGGGTAAAAGGAATAAGCAGTACTGCATGCAGGTTTGGTTCCCTAGACAACAGCAATCAATAAAGCATTAAAACAATCACGGGAAGGGGAACAAGATGTCGCAGCCATCTGGAACTGGTTATGGTATTAATCCATTTGGGAAGGCCCGCTCCGCACATACATCAACTACAAACACAACAGATCCAATAGAAACAACGCGAGTGTCTCAAGCCCCCACTGCAGAGAAAATGGCACAAATGATATTGTTGTATTCCTTCAGAGAGCTCCTTTCACTTGTCAGTTGACATTGTAGCCACTAGAGGACAAAAACACAATGTAGCCTGAAGAAACTGCAAATTAACCTATTTGACTGGATAGTTGTTTTCTTATGAGCATTTTTTGTAAGCCTGCAAAATGTAACATAACTCATCTGGTCATCCTGCCTCTCATGTTAACATTTGTATTCAAGATGCTTTCAAGAATCAGAGATGCTGTATGAGATCAATAACTCTTCCATGCATGTTCCTTCAGTGTTCAATACTGTACCACAGGCTACAATACACCATTCAGGGTTTCCCAGCGTGCAAACATATGACAGATGAACATCTCTGCTAGCCCTAATCCAGGAGGGTCATATAATATGTATTATGTATGTAAGGCTGTGCATGGATACCTCCCCAGAACAACAAGAATAACATGATTTATTTTTACAGATAAAGCTTGCTTTCATTAAAATCCATAGAAAAACCTGTTAACTTACTTTTTTTAAATTTGAATTTTTTGTAACTTTTTGTTATCCTGACATTTTTTTTTCTCTCTTTAGTTTTAAAGTAAAACTAAACTGAGTACTTCAACATTTTTTCCCAAAACAAATCTAACTTGAAAGGTGCGCTGAGTAGAGTGCAGATTTACGGCAGGTGTGTCTGCAACGACCACTACTGTAATGTTTGATTGAATGAATACAACTCACAATTGTGTATCAGACGTGTTTTTCATGGGCATAACCGCAACTTGAAGGGTTTATTTAGGCTTCAAGTCTATTTTTCATTTTTTTTCAACAATACGCATCTAAAAGTGAAGTTGATGCCCAATAAAAAGGCACAGAATAACTGTGTCTCAGGCCACCACTCGCCGGGGGCCGTTTAAGAGTAGTGAGGAGTCAGCAGTCAATCGATGGCAGTATCAAACAGGCAAAAAAAGGTGTTTTGAGAAATTGTGAGTCACTGTAACCACAAGAGGTACTTGAGCATGCAGCCATAAATGATCACCCAAAATATTTGGTGCAGCGGTATGCAAGATTAGCCGTGGACAGACACAGAGATGCACACACACAACTGATCTCATTAGCTCCTGGCAGAGACAATGAACAAGTTAGTGACTGAAATGTACCAAGTTAGAAACACATAGTTTATGGTCGAGAACCAGGGCTAGCTAGCTAGCTGCTAACTCCATTTATTAACCTTTAAATGTGGCATTAGATATGAGGAATGTACTGTACTGCAGAAAAAACAAAAATAGGATTGTACAGGGCTGGAATAGTTAATGCACATTCACGTTAATGGGCTTCAGCTGAAGAAAAATATAAAAATGATCACCTTGCTTACAGCATTGACTCTGCCCTCAATTTATTGGGAGCCGCAAGAAGATCACAGTGATGGGGAATTATTTGTTCTAAGGGGATCATTGTTGCAACGATGCACACATGAAAACCTGCATGTGCCGACATCTTCAGAGGGATTGTGGATAATCACTGTTTAAATTCACTGGGTTGCCAGAAAAAATAAAGAACTATTGCTAATGTCGCTCCATGTCTGTTGGATGTGTAAACAGGCAATTGTTTGCAATATCAATTTATCACCGATTGTCACATGATAATACCTCAATATTGTGTTTACAGCTTGTTCTGCTGCCAACGAGATAATGCCAACTAGAAATACCGCTTTACGGTTGTATGCTGCCGCCAACCAGTCAAGTTGCAGTTTACGTCTGTTCAAAATGTCATCACTTCATCATTTTATCCTGTTAGACATTTGTATGAAATTGACAAAATTAGCATCATAATTCTTGAGTTTTGGCCAAAAACGTGTTTTTTGTGAGGTCATAGCCACCTTTGACCACCAAAATCGAATCAGTTCATCCTTGAGTCCAAGTGGACATTTCTACCAAATTTTAAGAAATTTGCATATGTTTTATGTTTGCTGTTAAATGTACAGCTTGTTGTGATTGTTTGTCTTTACTACTCTTGTTCTGTTGTTGCATTACCTGATACTGTTTTTTGGGTACTGTGTCGATTGTGTGCCCGTCTTTATTTTCTTTAATGTAATGCTTTAATGTATGCCAGTGCTGTCTTTTTAATTTTTGACATTTCTTTTTACCCCCTACCCCTGTCCCTCAAGAGGCTTTGCCTTTTGCTAGGCCGCCATTGTAAATAACATTTACAATTTGTTCTTAATTGACTTGCTTGGTTAAATAAAGGTTAAATAAAGAAAATAAAAAAATGGGACGGACGTAAGCTTTGACCTCCAAAATCTAATCAGTTCATCCAGTCCAAGTAGATGTTTGTGCCAAATTTGAAAAAAAAATCCAGAGAGGCGTTCCTGAGACATCGCTTTCACGAGAATGGGACGGACAGATAAATGGACAACCCAGAATATATAATGCCACGACTCTTGCCAGCGTGGAGGCATAAAAATATGCATCGTTAGGGTCGCAGGTTGGTGGCGGGGACATTCTGAGTGGAGTTTGCATGTTCTCCCCATTGTTAGCGCGGGTTTTCTCCGGGTTCTCTGGTTTCCTCCCACAGTCCAAAGACATGCAGGTTAGGTTAATTGTCTAAATTTGCTCGTAGGTGTGAATGTGAGCGTGAATGGTTGTCTGTCTCTATGT
The DNA here is from genome assembly GCA_916700995.1 of Hozukius guyotensis. Lineage (NCBI taxonomy): Eukaryota > Metazoa > Chordata > Actinopteri > Perciformes > Sebastidae > Hozukius > Hozukius guyotensis. The sequence continues at coordinate 59,725 of CAKALU010068159.1, forward strand.
GTCAGCCCTGTGATAGTCTGGCGACCTGTCCTGCCTTCGCCCAATGTCAGCTGGGATCGGCTCCAGCCCCCCCCGCGACCCTGAAGGGGATAACAGATGATGGATGAATACCTGTGTTTGTATTCTACAGCATAGCCAAAAAGCTAAAACAGGTCACATTGACTTTTAAAGACAGTGGTGAAAAAGTTTTTGCAGAGCAGTGCTGAGAGCGATACATAGCACCTTTTAAACTTCAAAAAGTCAAACGCCTGTTAACACCAGTGTCTGTATAGGAGAAGAGACTGTGACCGTGAGAATGGAGATTGAAAGGGAGCAGGAGAGACAGGACCTCCAGGATAATGGCTTGTACCTCTACACTCGGTTAAAGCATCTGGTTTGATGTAGGAACAAGCTGGTCTCCTTTCTCCAAACTACCTCTGCCTCTCTCTCTCTCTCCCCTCTCTGCTGCCTGGGATTAATAGCGGTCGGTGTGCGCTGCTGGGTTGTGCTGGTCGGTAAACAAGCCAGCAGCCACTCCCGCCCGGCTCCGGAGCACTCCATTAGGGAGCCAAGTACCTTCTGTTTTTTTACACACTGGATGCACAAATATAATAAAGCTCCATGCAGCAGTTTAGGATGCAGCGGCAGTCTGTGGCGAAATGGAGGAGATTGAAGATGTATGTGTCCACGTATTGGGACAGACAGAGATCCCTCCTCGCCAAATTACTCCCATCCTATACACCCGTGCGGAACACTTTGTCTAAATATATACGGCGATAGGCGCGCCCGTGGGCACACACTTCCAATACAAACGCGCTCAGACGCGCACACAAAAACCATTAAATGTCACATCCTGTAGCAGATTATATCAGTGAGCAATTTCGTGCTCTCTGGCATCATCTGGAAGAACAAAACCGGCGTAAAATAAAAGCCATATTGAACAATATGAGAATGGGGAAATCACGGGGGCGATCGCAAACCTCCATAAAAAGGTTTAGGAGGAGCACAGACTGGAGATAAGTAAGTAAGTATACAGACGTGTAATTTAGCTCCCAGAGAGGACACTGCTTACACAGTTCTGGCGCAGTAAACAAAGAATAAATCATGTTTTCCATTAACACCTTATTTTGAATTTAAATGACACTGCAAAAGTAGCTTTCCTATTGTACTACATTAATTCATGTATTTATTTATTTTTTTGACATATTGAGGGCTAAAAAATGTTGCAACTAGGAACAAAGTTTCACACCTTGAGTTGTTGCAGCATTGTATTTCTTCTACATATTGGGAAAAAAAAAGTATTATCGCGTTGAGTTTTATGTGCGAACAAGTCCAACCTTACCACCTGCTTACATGCTTCACACGCCAACGTTCCACATCTGTTCGGTGAGCACGGCGACGTAATCCACACCCTAGCATCTGCCTCCACACATGTTGCTTTGTGGCGAGGTCTTTCTCATGTTTGCCTCATCCTCGGCTCCATCTCTAATACCTTTCTCTTCTTTTTGTCACCCCTGTTCTTATAGAAACCGTAACTATATAGTTTCCCACACTTCTTTCTCTCTATATATCTCAACGTCTGTTTACCTAGTTCAAAATGGTGTGTTTGAATATTTCTGCATACTGGGTCCCTAAACTGTCTTGGAATTGCATACATTTGGGTATCACTGTAAAGAGTCGTGTGGATCCAATGAGCCCAATTGTATTCTTGTGTGATAATGTTAGTCCCCATAGTAGCCATTTCATTGTAATGAGACCATTTTTTGAAACTTGACCTCACTGTTTAAAATGACCTGTGGTGACCTTTAGGATAATCACAGCCTCATGAACCTTTACAGCCACAAACTAGAGACCTAGAGCATTCAGAGGATGGATGGCTTTCCCAGGTAGATTGACAATAAGGGGGTTTCTGAGCAGTTTCCAGAACAGAAGTGCTAAACATCCAATCGCCAAAAAATGCAATTCCTGCAGAAATCTCCAAATGTCAAAAAGTTTTTGATACCAAATCACAGCATGGCTTTTTCTATAATGTTCCTCAAGGTCTTGGTGTCTTAATGTGGTATTTTGGAGGGATGATTGAAAATTTTCATCAGTTTTCGATAGGTAAATGTTTTTTAAATTTAGCACCAAATCTGTGTAACAAATGGTATCAACACAAAAATTGCTGCAACAATTTATGAGACATAATAGAGTATGGGGATGGCCATCACAAACTCATATCAACATGTTCTACGCTCTTATACACTTTCATAAACACTGTAATTGATTAATTGATTAGTTAATTAATTATTAGTTAACTAATTAATTAATTAATATGTATATCTTATTAATGAATTATTAACAACTTGACACACAGTTCTGAGCTGCATCTCAAATTAATCTTCAGGTTCCCAGCTTTCAGATGATGTACACCACTTCTATGTGACATCTACTGTTGACTTTTTTTATCTACCCTTGAACATCCCCTGTCCCCCACCAAAACCCCTCTAAAAAAAATGAAAAACAAAAGGCGGAATGGAAAGGGGTTAATGTACAGTATAGCTCAGATATATAGGCTTAAATGTTATTAAATTAAGCTCTATTTTTCTCTCTGATTGCAGACATAAATTAACTTTAACTTCATCTGCCTACAGAGGCTGGAAAAAAAACAACAGCATGATGACCGCAATGACAAACTACAGCAAGTCATACCTTTTTGTAGTGCGGGGGGAAAAAAAGTCAGATGATGTTGCCTAAAGCCACTGAGCAAAATCATTAAGGGAATTCATTTCCCCATGAGGGAAAACAGCTTCAAGCTGCGAGTAACACAACAACAGTCTCACAGAGTCCCAGCGTTAATCCACTACCACATTTGACACACTGTTTGTCTCAGTGCCTCTTTGATCCAGCATCACACAGTGGAAGGTGATAGATATCCCACGCAAGGGTAAACACCGCACCATCACTCTGCTGGGCATTCAGCTCGGCGCCACGAGGGGGTTCCAGTCACGCGTGGAGCCGGGGAGAGACAAACGACATCACAGAGATGTGTTGCGTTTGTGATCGATGGTTACCGTTGCAAAACCAATGGATTCCCCCCGTGCGGCGAATCACACACCGCTGCTCCTCTCGCCCTCATTTACGTCATTTGTTCTCTCGCCGTGGATAACATATTTTCAATAACACCTGTGGTTACCTGAGCACGTACTCCTCGTTAGTCTATCTTGCAGCTGGGGCTTCATTTTTAACGCTGTGATTTGTGACTTGTGGGAAAACGTGGTGGTGTTTGACAATTGGCATGTATATGGATGTACACCTGCGTTTGCTCACGTGTACACACACACACACACACACACACACACACATGCTGTACGGCCCCGTTGCAAAATTGATTTGACAAGGTGCGGGTTAGGCCCAGCTGTGAATGGTAGTGTTTGAGCACAGCAGGCACACAGCACTGAGCAAGGACAGCTGTAAATCAATGGCATTGATCTGCATGGCATTATCAAATCCTACTCTACCAGAAACCATATATACACACAGCAGGCCAGGAGGAGCTGGACACACACACACGCACACTATCGCAAGACTATTTCAATACTGGGTTAAAGGAAATAAGAACAGAGATTCATTGATAGGATGTGTAGCATCTAATAATTCACACGTGTTATTTTTAGATGCAAGTAGTGTATGTATGGATTCAGAAAATAACTCACTCATTCATCATTCATTCAATCAATGATTCACTCATTGTTAGTCTATCTGGGGAGGATGTGAGGATGCATGACAATGTATACAGGCAGGATCATTACCTGGCCTCCCCTCTGCTGCAAAATCTATGACACTGTGCAACCTTGTAATAAGATATTCCTTTATTAGTCCCACAGTGGGGAAAATAATATATTGCATGTATAGTTTACCATACTTCCTCTTTATATTTCATGGTTTGTGGTTGCTTATTAGCTCTCAAAATGGCATGATTATTTTTCTTTAACATTTAGATAGCTACTATTCTCAGTACTAGGACTCTGTCGGTTACCTGTGGATGATTTTGGTGTCTGCGTTTTCAATGCCTTTCTTCCTCTGTGTATCTGTCACTCAGTGATTGTGGCAACTTGGTTTGTACTATCAAAACATGTGACACTATTTTTGACTGCAAAAAACTGATGACTAAATTTGATTTCATTTGTTGGACTCTAATTAGGGCTGTCAAAGTTAACGTAAAAATAACGCGTGAAACGCAAATTTGTTTTAATGCCACTGATTTCTTTAATGCATAAACACAATCGATCTTTTGGAGGTTGTAGCGGGCTCAGTTGTAAAGCAAGAGTGAAGATACTGGCATCATATGAAACTAGAAAAACCCAAGGAATCCATTGGTATCAACCAGGTCATACTGGCTTGTCATAAAGGAGGTTAAATAATGCCCTAAACTTAAGCAAAAGTTTGGAGAGGAAAAACTGGCAAGGCCATTTTCAAAAAGGGCCCTTGACCTCTGACATCAAGATATTTGAATGAAAATGGGTTCTATGGGTACCCACGAATCTCCCCTTCACAGACATGCCCACTTTATGACAATCACATGCAGTTTTGGGGCAAGTCATAGTCAAGTCAGCACACTGACACACTGACAGCTGTTGTTGTCTGTTGGGCTGCAGTTTGCCATGTTATGATTTGAGCATATTCTTTATGCTAAATGCAGTACCTCTATAGATATGTTTGTTTGCATAAAGCAGCATATTTACCCACTCCTATGTTGATAAAAGTATTAAATACTTGACAAATCTCCCTTTAAGGTACATTTTGAACAGATAAAAAACAAATGCTTTATTAATTTGCGATTAATCATGATTGCCAATGGACGATCCTGTGATTAATTGTGATTAAATATTTTAATCGATTGACAGCCCTAACATGCAGGCAGCCATTGGTTTCCATCTACTTCACTAAGAATGAAAATCAACTTTAACAGTCACTTTAATCTATTTCAGCAAACACTATCACCTTTTCTTTTCGCCAAAATTGGGTAGTAGTTTTGTGCAGGGACTATACTAGTGGTGCATCCAAGGATGCACTGACATGTGATTTCAGATTTTCGGCTGCCATGAAAAAGCTCCGTGGTTGGAATTTGATTTAAAACAGTTGAAATGGATTAGGTGAGCATTTGAGGCTGATCGACACTTTGTTTACATCATGCATTAATACATGGATTCATAAGGTGCAGCAAGAGTTCAGTCACACATCAGCAGTAGATCAGAGATAAGGGGAGAAGCAGAGCAAACCTGAGTGTCTCGGAAGTCAGCATTAATAAGAGTATAATTTTGAAGCGTCGTTTCACCGACGAACAAGCTGTTTCTGTATAATTTTAACATCATCTCACTGACACAGCGTATTACTCAGTCTACTGTGAACTGTGAAAAATAGCTTTAAAGCTGAGAAGTGCACGTGCGAGCTAGAGGCGATGTTTTGAAACGTGCATTGTCTAAGCTCTGCAGCGGAAACGTGAGTTTACCTAGAGCTTTACAGAAGCATAGTGTGTGTGCATGCATATATGGGTGTATGCGTGTATAAATATTTAACAATCAAGTTTTAAAAATGTAATCGTCTTCCCTCTTTGCAGGTTTTACTACTGCCAGGTAGTTTGTTTCCATGAGGCAAGATGGAGCTTCACACCTGCACCCTTTTTGTTACAGCAGAAGTCACCGAGAAAACCTTTGAGCTGTGGAAATTAAAACTAAGTTTCCTTCCCACGTTGTAACATGACCATTATGTTAAAGAAAATAAAGATATATGCCTAAAAGAAAGTACAAAGTTTACTAGGAATTAGCTCGGTTTGTAGCTCCCTACAACTTAATTTCCTCCTGTCTCTTCTTTCAACACACGGTTTAAAATATTGTGTTTTGCAGCCTTTCTTGCACGTGTAAAGGTATGTTCTGCAGTTGAGATATTTAGCAGCTTATATTTATTCATTACCTTATGAACTGTCTACTTAGCTTAGCCGGAATACTTTGTTTTCCCCCTGGGATGAAACTGCAGTGACTCTATCTGCATAAAGCATAATTTCATGCTTGCACCTGGAAAATGGAGGTATATATTGTGGGGAAGAAAATAAAGACAGCCACAAAATGTGAATACAGTCTCCTGCTGCCTGCAGATGCACACACATTCACAAACAGTCAAATCATGTATGGATATTAAGAATGATAAGAATATTAAAGTGGAAAAAAAGGTGTGAAAAATACCAGAAAGTATGATAAGGTCACTAACCCCACTACTGAGTGAGCACACTTCAAGTCCATAATAACAGGAATAATATGACACACATCAAATCAAGGTTATTTTTCCTCACAATCAGTACTTAGTAGGGTTTCTTTGGAGCTGTGTGACCTTGTCAAGAGGAGCTGAAGGACCCGAGGTCCTGACTAATCTCATTCAGGCTTGGCCCCAGCCTTGTTCTAATGGACAATCAGCACTCTATATCTGGCTGACATTTTCCTCCGGCTGATCAGCTGCTTTGTCTGTTTGCTGGAGTGATGTTTAGGCCTGTGATTAAGCCCTGACCTTTAGCTTGACACGGAGATAAACAACACAAAATACCGCTAAATATCAGCCCAGTGCACAGAATCTCCAGAATCTCCTGCTCAGGTTCAAGTGTAAAGTTTAAAAAGGTAATGTTTAGGGGTGGGACAAAGATTGAATTTGTATCACAATTTGTTTTTACGATTTTGAAATTGATTTTGAAATGCTAGATTCAATATATTTGATTCATATAAGTCTATGCAGAGGTAGAAGGAAGTTATCACTTTTATTGTTGTAGTCTGAGTAACGTGACGTCATACCCCGTTTGAAAAACCAGTGAGAAAGTAGAAAGCGGCGGAGGGTATGCGGAGATACGACCTGCACCCTCGGATGTTAAATCCAAAGTGGTAAACACTACGCATACAGTAAAGTATGGAAAGACTTTGGGTTTCATTGCCAGGAAAAGCAGAGCTAGACATCACAGCTAAAGCTGCATGCTAACTCTGTCATGGACAGGAAACGTTATCGTACTGCGGTAACGTGCGGTCAAGCCAGCCGTCACTCTCATCTCTGTGGTCAAATCGGCCGACGCTACAACTGTAGAGCACCCATATACTGACATTTATGTTAAATACATTCAAACGGCCCCGATGGAGCTGATCATGGATGTATAAAGAGAACGGAGCTACCGGGAAGAGCTAGAGATGGACTTGGCGAAGTTAGTGGTAGTATACGCATGTGACTATGTCTGGTTTTCAAAATAAGGTGTTAACAAAGGGAACTGTATATACAAAATACATATATGGAAATAAATACATACAGAAAAAAACAAGCATTTTACTGTATTAATTTAGAGATATTCCCAAGTAAAAGTTCCATATGTGTACCTTGAAATATCTATAATTTCAGAATACTTGTGGTGCTATAAAAACACATTGCTCCATAATTCCTAACAATGACTGACATACTGTATGTGACTTCAGGACATCTCTGACTACATACATGCTGAAAATCAATCATTTTTTACTGAATCAATTTAGATATTTTCAAAAGTAAAAGTCCCTAGAAGTGGTTTGTATACTGTTGGTTGGTTAAAGTTATTTTTTATAAATTGCTCATATGTATGTATTATCCTAATTTGGAAAATAATTAGTACCTATAGCTGTTAATGAATAAATATAGTGGAGTAAAAAGATACGTTTCATTTAGTAGAAGTATACAATTTAAAACAGAGTGGTCACATAAAGTTGTACCTCAAACTTGCATTTAAGAACAGTACTTGAGTGAATGTTCTTACTTTCTACCACTGGGACACGAGGATATGTCCTGAGGTTGGGAATCCTGTCTTAGCCGTGACCTTTGACCTCCCTGTTTTATTTATGATGCATAAAGTTTTACCTTTCAACTGCTAACTTTTGTACAGTCAACTTTGTACGTAGTCGCTGGTGCAGATCTCTTCCACAACCCCATGACTTCACCCCGCATCTCCTCATTTATTATTCATGCTTGTCTCCACGCCTCCCATCCGACGGTTGTAGGTTTTCAGCCGCATCCTTTCCTCTGCTCTCTCTCTCTCTCATTGATTTTCTTCAATCTGCATCTGCAGCCCAAATTAGTGTGATTCTCCCGCTGCTGAATAATCATGTGTGGCTGCCTGTGCACTCATTAACACTTTGTACAACAAATAAAGTAAACCACCCACATCGAGGCTTTAATTGCCACGACAACTCGGCTTTCACCGAGACAACTGCATCTCTCCTGATCTATTATGACAAATAAACCGCCCCATTAATGTTAGCTTTACCTTGTTATTTTACCACCAGTTTACATGAAGTAAAGCAAAACACTGTGCGCAACAAAACATGTGTTAAGGCAATTATTTCTGTTAATTCCATTGGATTAGCATTTGAAAATGTCTTCATACATCCAATTATATACTGTACATTTCATGCAAACTTATTTCCCACTCCTCATTTGCACACTTCAAGTTAGAGTGATTGAAGAAGATGGATTGTATAAACTTCAGATCTGCATCTTGGCTAGATGGAAGTGGCGGCACAGTGGAGCAGTGAATACAAGCTTGATTATTTCCCCTCCGTCATTACTTTACCATCTTTTATTTTTCTCTGTCAATCACTGCACTAGACACTGAGAAAAAGTGTATCTCTTGTGAAAATGCACATCAAAACTTATATCAAATGGTAGCTTATTAATGTACAGGTTTTGCTACTATTACTATCTCAAAAAAAGTCAGTGAGTCAATGAGGAAGCTGACCCTCACAGACACAGTCCGTCAAAGACTAATTTACTGTAACTGGCATTCGGTACTTGGCAAATAGTAAATTCAGTCTCTGGTTTCAAGTTTTAATTTAATTATCTGGACTTCTTGTTTCTTGCTGGGAATAAAGTAATAACCTTGCACTTGTATAATAAGATATTTATGATGTGCATGATTCAATAATGAACACTCGAAATGATTCACCTTCACCTGCTACAGTGTCTGCAGATGGTCGCCATGTCCACTTTGAATGTAGCTGGATAACAGTTTGATTTTCTCTGGTACAAATTGTCATATAAAGAAAGCTTATACTGTATGAGAGAACAAAATCATAATGAGATTAAGAGTCTACAGCCATGCTAGCAGATCTGTGAGGCTGTACTTAGGTATAGCGATATATATAGATATATATAGATATATCTATATATATCTATATACAGTATATATATATAGCTATATAGAGATATGCTTTGAGCCAAATGCAAACATGCTCAGAATTACAGTACGATGCTAATTTGCGGATATTTAGCAGATAAATGGATATCATGTAAACCAACTTAGTTTTAGTGTGTTAGCATGGGGTGTCAGTTTTGTAGGTATTTGATCATAAACCAAAGTGTTGGGCAAATTAAAAGTTTGACCTGATGATGGCGCTAGATGAAAAGTCATAGGAAGTCCCCAAGTCCCTGGACTTTAACCTAGTTTTCTGTCATATAACGATACAGAATTGTTTTACCTATCAGCAGGTTGCTAAGCTACACGCTGCAGAAGGTGGTAGAATGAGAAACAGACACTCTAAAACACCTCTTTCACTACATGAGATGTATCAACTCTATCTTATTATAGATTGTTATAATTAACGCTAGGGTTGGTAATCTTGAGAAACCAGCAAGAATAAGATAGATTGTTATAATTATCCAACCAAAAAACCCAGCCCAGTGTTGCCAACTCTTTTCGTATGTAAGTATGCTTGACTATGGACAATCATTTTAATGGATTGAGCCCTTGTATATGTATTTGTATACTGTATATGGATGAATATGAAGTGAGGCTTCTTTTTCTTTCTCTTCTTTTCTTTCTTGTTCTCATTTTCTGTTTGTATCACTGGGTGTATAAAATACCAAAAAATAATAATAATTGCAAATACATGTAAATATATTGAACATTTTGCAGTTGTACTGATTTATTACAATATTTTTTTTTATTTTTTTCAAATGTTTGTCTATGCTTGTTAGTTTCTGTACCGCTACTTTGAAGCTTTGATTTGACAAGTGCTCTACAAATAAATTATTGTTCCTTCCAAGCTTGAAAACATCCACTGGGGTATGAAGCCTTAAACACAGTTGGCTGCTTTGAATTTTTGTTCCAGCCCACACCCGATCAGTTGCACCGTGTGACTGATGAAAATGAAATGAGTTGAAAAACATGGATGAAAATGGTAACAAGACAAAATAACGAGACACGGGAGGTTCTAGTGCCGGTTAAATGTGAATCAGATCATCGCGATCGCACGCAGACACATACATCTTAACGTGCAGAATTATCAGGAATTGAAGCTGAAGATATAAAGATGGAACCGTCTTACATCCACCTGTGTCTCTCTGTGATAATAAGAGCAACAGTGTCAGTGATGTTGCAGACAGACGGTGACAGCTTTATCCTCCTTCACTAGCAAAGAGGGGTCCTTGAAGTCTCTCACATTCCACTCACACTCATTTCCCCTCCGGCTTTCATCTTCACAGACTCATGGGTGCCGAAGCAGTCACAAAATGACACCTATTTCTCTGATTTGGTGCATGCTTGTGTGTGGGCGCGTACTTTGAGTGTGTAAATCTGAGCATTTTTAATGTGCGCATGTACAGTAAGTGTGTATGTGTGTGTGACAAAAAGAGAGACATGCAACGGAGTGTGACACGTGGCCGCAGTAAATTGGATTGAAGATGTCTACAAAGACAATGACTCACTCGCTGCGGGGTCTTTTCCACACAGTGAACTGGACAGAATAGCAAAAGGCCCTCAGGGAGAAGAAAACCCATCAAAGCAGTCAATTCTTTGGGGAAATGTCAAAGGGAGCTGTATCCCCACTGCAAATGAGAATACTCTGTCTGTCAAGTCGGCTTAATGCGGTGCGTCCGACCAGTCGCCACAAAACATAACAGCGAAAGGGGAGGGAGTTATGAGGAGCCAGACAATGCCCTTTTCTTTACTCAAACGTCTCGTATTAAGAACGGAGCAGATGCCTCGCGATGATCTTAATTCGCCAAGCAGCCTGTGAAATAATATCCTCATGTTCCTTCCACCGGGGATTTGTCTCTGGTCGCGTCCCAAGTAGGTGGAAGAATTGGCAACGACAGTGTCTGGATTCTGTTTTCATTGAGAGGGCAAAGAAAAGAAGGCGCAATACACGGCTGACTTCTGATTCCCAAATTAATTACAGTCTTGGATGGAACAAAGACAAACTGTTACACCTCCCGAAGTCAAACAGCAGCGGAGGCGCCGCGTATTAATTGAGAGCGAAACTCGGCAACTGAAGAAGAAGACAATGATTTCCTCTTGATGGAGCTCCTGGAAAGTGTGGCTACCCCCCACACACACACACACATAGACACACAGAGAGAGAGAGAGAGAGACACACACTCTGATGTCATCCCACTGAGGCAGTGTGTCTTACTGGATGTCCATGGGTAATTGACCCATAAAGGTCCCACTCACCTCCTCTCACCCCTCACCTCACATTTACATGAGAGGTATCCCGGGCCTGTTACAGTCTTGTTAGTGTCACTCAACCTGTCCCAGTCATCTCCACCCCCACACAGTCCAGCAGCACAGTCCACTGCATATAGAGCAAGCCTGCACTAAATTTGAATTGCTCTGACACACCGTTACAGTGAGATGCAGAGAATATGTTTGATTTCACCTGCATAAATCTGAATATGTTATTTGAGAAATGAGAATACGTGTGGAGGAGGAGCGTTCTTACATCAATATCAGTGTGGATTTTAAACTATGATTGATTAAAGTATACTATGTGTTTGCTGTATGATTACTCACGCTTTAACCACTATCTTCTATCACGGTATATGTAATTTTATATCACTGTAACGGTTTATATCAAGATAGAGTAATTGTTCTATAAATTCAAAGGGCTGTCAAAATTAACGTGATAATAACATGTCAACGCAAATTTGTTTTAGTGCCACTGATTTCTTTAATGCATTAACGCAAATTGTGATTTTTAGGTTATAGCGGGCTCAGTTTTAAAACTAGAGTGAAGTTACTGCTATCATATGAAACTAGTAAAACCTAAGGAATCCTTTTGGAACCAACCATGTCATACTAGCCTTTCGGGAAAGAGTCTAAATAACGCTCCAAACTTGCGCTAAATTTTGGCAAGGAAAAACTAGCATGGCCATTTTCAAAGGGCTCCCTTGACCTCTGACTTCAAGATATGTGAATGAAAATGGGTTCTATGGATATCCACGAGTCTCCCCTTTACAGAAATGCCCACTTTATGATAATCACATGTAGTTTGGGGCAAGTCATAGTCAAGTCAGCACACTGACAGCTGTTGTTGCCTGTTGGGCTTGAGTTTGCCATGTTATCATTTGAGCATATTTGTTATGCTAAATGTAGTACCTGTGAGGGTTTCTGGACTATATTTGTCATTGTTTTGTGTTGTTAATTGATTTCCACCAATAAATACATACATACATTTGCACATAGCAAGAATATGTGCCCACTCCCATGTTGATAGGAGCATTAAATACTTGACAAATCTCCCTTTAAGGTACATTTTGAACATTGATTATTTTCTTCTTTTATTTGGAACTTCCATACTACCAAAAACAACTGCCTCACATGAGACAACACTTAAAAAAGACTCTCAAACAATAGACTCAGACTTTCAAAACGGAAGCTTTAAGGATCCTGAGAACAATAATTTTGGGGTTGCAGGTGCAAATAAAAAGCAGCCTCCAGTCAGTGCAATATAAAAATAACACAGAGTTGTATTTAAGGGTATACCAAAAAAAAATAAAAAATACTTTTCCTGCAGGATGTGCTCATCTTTAATTTAAAAAAAGCTGACAAAACACTGTCAAAATAAACTACAGTGTGCAAATGTCTGGGAGTCACGTAACCAGAGTTCGTCCTCGGGTTGGGTTGGTTGGGATGCCTCCTCCTGCTCTGTATTTACAACTTCCCTCTGCTCCTCCATGTCTGCCCAAATCACGTTACCTTCTGAGGCAGCTCGATTGGCGAGATCGCAAGACCACATACTTTCTCGCGAGAATCAGAAAATCACGTGATAATTGCAACCGCGGTGGAAACGGTATTCCCAATGGTGGACACATTTCGATTGTCGCACGGTATCGTCATATTATCCAACCCTATACTACTCTTACCACTCTCTCAGCTTTAATGGGTTGGCTGAGACGATGGTGACAAAGGCACTCAATCCTATTTGCCATGCACACGGGTGGATCCAAAACGCCAACAAAAGGAGAGGGAAGCAGGAAGTGAAATGGCTTCGTAGTGTCGTGGTGGGGATTAAAGTGTTACCCTCTCTGGCATAAGGCGAGAGCAGACACTGAGCTTTACACAGTTTTTCCTCAATTACTTTGGCACAATTCTCAAATGATAATGACTATTTTCAAAACAACATGTGCAAACCTCCAAACCACTGGGCACGCGTTCACAACAGATTTGAATTTCTCATTCTTTTAAGGAAATTGCAAGCACATCTATGCAAATGAGTGAGTACTATAATTGTCTACAATTTGCACAATTACCAACTGGATATATCCTGGTGATCAAAACTAATTACGTTGCCTCTCAGTTTAATGGTTGCATTCTTTCATTGTGTAAGTCAACACATGCACAAAGGTTAATTCAATTGTCATCTATGAGGCATATATACCATTACAGTAATATGGATGTTTTTAACATTACCACTAAATTGGTAACTTGTCAGGTGAAACTTGAATTTCACTAACAAATGGGGAGTTTCTCCCATCGTTCATCAACCATTCTGTCAAGTTAGCTGACAGGTGCTATTCATGAGTATGGATTTTGCCAAACATATTTATAGAGCTTAACAGAATCACTACAATTTCTGAACAAGGAGGAACGTGGTCAGGTAGATAATAAACAGAGGCAACTGTCTGCTCAAGGAAGAGGAGTAAGGATCCGTGGTGGTGTAGTGAGGGGAAGACAGCAGAATACAGAAAGAAGCCGAATAGTAAAGACACAGAGCAGTCCCAGATTGCTGACCATGTAATTAACTGCATGGCCTTGCAATGGCAAAGGCTGGTTGCTGAGTGCAGCCTAATGTAAACCTTGTTACAGTGTCTTCAAATATACAAACATTCTGCAGAGAAAACAGGTATGTACTCAGTCAATAGTGGAATTGTTCATGTTACAGTATTCCAGCTATATGCATAAATGCATAAATATTAACTAATTTTCGGGAAAAGCGATTTCAGAGAGAAGCCGACAGAAGGGTCTACAATATGCGTTTGAAGGATATATCCAGAATGTCAAACTGATTCAGCAGCAAAAACAGGTTAAAAAGATAGAAGCTAATAAAGCCTACATATGTAAAAGTGAACTACCACATCACCATGGCGATCGAGACAGAAGACTTTTAAGTTAAGTTAAGTTAAATTAAGGAACAACACCGTTCCTGTAAAGCCAGGTAGGTCTTTATTCACTGTTACAATCATCAAAAAGCAAAAGAACATTAGTATGCATAGCGCTGAAGTGCTAACGCTAGTCAATGACACGCTAACATACTCTAAATCTCCACAGGTTTTTACGTAGAAACTAGAGCTGTTGAAGTTAACGCGATAACGGGTCAACGCAAATTACTTTTAACACACTAATTTTTTCAATGCGTTAACGCCACGTGGGCTCAGTTTTAAAGCTAGAGTGAAGTTACTGGCATCGTATAAACTAAACAACCTAAGGAATCCATTGGTACCAACCATGTCATACTAGCTTGTCATGAAGGAGGCTAAATAACGCTCCAAACTTGCGCACAATTTTGACAAGGAAAAACTGGGGAAACTGGAATAACATTTTCAAAGGGGTCCCTTGACTTCTGACCTCAAGATATGTGATTGAAAATGGGTCCTATGGGTACCCACGAGTCTCCTCTTTACAGACATATGTGCCACCTGGTGGTTGTCGGGGCGCACTGCAGCTATTGCTGGAATCAGCTGGATAAAAGTCCTCCCTCCCTTTATGCCACCACAGGGCACCTTTACCGCCGCGTCAAATGAAATGAAATGACATCAGCGGGGCATATTGAGTGAGCTGCATGAATGATGACCAGACTGCTTCATAAACCTGAGTTGTGCTTTGTCACTGGCGTGCAGTCAGTTGTGCCCCTGTTATCTACTGTCTAAAGATAGTGTTGATACCCTTGTGTTGTTGGGTGAATATATTCAATAACTGCTGTTTTTCCGTGCAAGTCCTTTGGGTGATGACCTGATGCCTGACTGCACAAATCCTTGTGCCACAAATGAACGGATGCTTCATGGCTTTGATGGCAGTGCCAACACCACGTGCACGCATGCCACGTGCATGCATGCCACGTGCACGCTCGCACACAGTCGTCGAATGAGACGGCGGGCAATTACTAGTCTTCGTATTGGTTGACTGACTTTAATATTTGATCAAGGTTGTATCGTACAAACACAAAGTCAGATACACATAAAATATAACCCTGCAGAGGACACATCGCCGACAATAAGCCATAAATTACATACAGCTGCCGTAGCGTTCTAGCTTCGATTGATTTATTGACTGTGCCTGGCATTCCACGGCAGATTAGTCAACAGAGCAACCTTCAATTCATCAATATAGTCATCACTAAATCTGCCACTGTATTTGGAAATAATGAGGTATACACTCTTCTCTCAAAACCGTAGCATCTATATGACCTATAGCTACATCTGAAGCTGGGTCAGGGTGTTGTTTTGCCAATATATTGGTCCAAAATTTGATCAAATGTTGGTTTATGTCCCCTACTACCAATGTGATGGGGAACGGCCACAAGAAAACAATCTGTCAGTCCACATAAAACCAGCAATAACATTTTATTGCCTGTGCACATTATTTTTAATGATATATTTATCTTAATTCTACATTTCAAGGCTTAGTTTGCCTAAGATGGAAGATTTCTGAAAGGGATAGTTTGGATTTTGGAACATAAGGTGGATGTTGGTGCACTGACATAAGCTCCACTTGGGAGTTTGGTGTCTACAGATTCTCCAGCCACCTCAAGACAGGTGAGAGCAAAAAGAGTTGGAGCGCAGGTTGGGGCACAAATAATGACATTTCCAGCCACAGCACGCCATCCAATAACATTTTTTTTTTTTTACCCAGACAAGGATTCAATTGTCAGGGAGAGACTGCAGACTTTGAATTGCCAAATCTAACAAACTGAAACGTATCAGTACCAGCTTTAAAAGGATGATATTTGACTACATGGCTGATGCATGATAAATTCAGGAGTCTGCAATTGCTCCAAAACTGTGGCGGGCAGATTTACAAGATGATTGCTACAAATGCTTGAAAAATGGCTCCAGGGTGGTGATTTAAATTTCATGTCTTTTTGAATGACACATCCCACTGAGTCGCTTCTGATATCATCGGCGGTGCTGATGTCACTGTGTTTGATTGAGCATCACATTTGCCTCCATTTGTCTCAAAAAAGGAAACTACCGTCTATATGTACTATATATATATATATATATATATATATATATATATATATATAGTCTCTGGATGGATGGATGCATTCAGTATACCTTCAGTAGCTTGCATAGCATAGCACTAACACTAGTTAACGATGTGCTAACGCACTGTGCAAATGTTAGTTCCACAGGTTTTTACGTAGAAAAAGTAATGTTTTAGAAACTTATATCTCCTTCCAACCTCTATAGTCTAGAGTATCACCTTTACACGTCCCCCCGGCACAACATTAAAGTTTGGAATCCACAAAACCAGCCTGAAAATTCAGAAAATCTGAAGCGATTGCACGAGAGTCTATGGAGCAGAGCTGGATAGTTGTCGGACCCTGGTCATAGCTGGCCGATGCCCCGCTATGATGGGCCAGTCTGCGTTTAAGGGGCGGGAATAGCTAAGGGTCAATTGTCCACAATTTGCACAATAACCACTTGCACATGACTTGCTGATCAAAACTGAGGAGTTGATTCTTAGTGAAATTGTTGCACTATTCACAACTTCGAAACACACATACAAAATGATTCAATGATTCAATTACCAAACTCTGCCAAACATGCATGTATGTATAGATAGATAGATGGATAGATGGATAGATGGATAGATAGATAGATAGATAGATAGTCAGTCAGTCAGATAGATGCTGGTAAACAGAGAGGGAGAGGATAGACACTGTTTTTGCATTGTGCCACACTTCTCCGCCTCCACTTTCTTTTCCATCCTCTCCTGTCTGTCTGAGCCTCCCGGGATCCCTGACCACATTGTGTCCCTAGTCTACTGTTTGCGTGTGCAAATCCTCCTGCAGTCCAGGTGCGTGTGCGATTATGTGTGTGTCTGTGTTTATGTGCGTGCCGCTGTAGCCGGCTGCCCGAGGCATATTTGGACCCCTATTACCCTCGGCATGTGGAGAGGAGTGTGGGTTTTTACCTTTTAATGGATGGGTGGGGCGGGGATGTGCTTCTCCGACTTCCCTCCTTTTCTCTTTCTGACTGTTATTCCCTCACGTGAGACCTACTTGGCAGCCCAAAATATCCACAACAGACGTCACGCGCCGTCACAAACACACCGAGACTCGTGGACTCTCAGGCTTTGTTGTATTCAGAGAACAAAACACACACACACACACACACACACACACACACACACACACACACACACACACACACACACACTTTCTCTGATTATGTAAAGCATATGAACGTAGCTCCACCACAGGGAACATCAGTCCCACTTTTAAGAGAGTCTGAGGCTCCTTGGAGGATCCTTTGAATGTTGCGCGTGTGTGTGTTGGGGGGGGTTTACATGTAGCGGAATCTCATTCTCGCTACATATCTCTGTGAACATTATTTTGCCTTGTTGACATGTGTCTACTCAACAGCGCCAGATTTGTTTTTATTTGTAGTCAGAATATCTTGTATTGTTGTACAAAGATGGGAACATTTTCCTAATGCTATTCTGAGTTGCTGCTACATACCAGAGCCAGAAAATTGATATTTTTTTGGAAACTACTTACTGCATGCTAATGCTTGAAGGCTCATATTTTTCTCTGTTTTGTGCAGTTACCATGGTGTGGGCTGAACAAAATCTATTTCTGCAACAATGACGTATTTTGTTAAGAGAAATGTTTTCACACAACTATATAGCCAGAATTAGAGAACTGAGCTGCAAACGGCAAAATTGTTTATATTTTGTTTTCATTTGGTGGATCGTATCATTTAATACCTACCTATGTAGAAGATTTATGTTGTCATTTCAGCAAAAAAAGAAAAAGCACTTCAGCAATCCAGCGTTCTTGCACAAAGTACAATAATATTTTGAAACCTTTTAATCTATTAATCATTTTTTGCCAGTCTGTCACTTCTTTTAAATAGAAGATATTACAGATAAGAACACTCATTAGTTTGGCCTGACTAAAGGCATTTAATTCCTCAACGTAGAATCAAGAAAAGTGAAAGTGAACAGCCAGTCATCCTGAAACTCCTGGTTATGGGAGGATACCGGGGATCTTTACTGGGAGGGAAGCACTCTTACTGTGTGTTAATGTACCAGTGGGCAACTCCGGAGTCTGAAAAGTGAAGCTAACGCGGAGGTGCCTCATACTTGCATTCTTTCTAATAGCCAGCAGGGGGCGACTCCTCTGGTTGCAAAAACAAGACAAATAGTATAGAAGTCTATGAGAAAATGACCCTACTTCTCACTTGATTTATTACCTCAGTAAACATTGTAAACATGAGTTTATGGTCTCAATCGCTAGTTTCAAGTCTTCTTCAATACAGCATGATGTTCATTTAGTAAATTATGGTCCCATTTAGAGTCAAATAGACCATAAAGCAGGGCATGCTTTAGGGCGTGGCTACCTTGTGATTGACAGGTCGCTACCAAGGCGTTGTCCCGGTTTTCTTAGAAATATAACCTTTTCACAGTGTGTTTTCGTTTCCTGAAAGTTATAAGTTGTAACATTTTCGTCAATGACAAGATGGCCAAAAACCAAGATGGCGATGACCAAAAAACCAAGATGGCGACAGCCAAAATGCCAAACTCGAGGCTTCAAAACCAAGCCTCCAGGAAGTGCACCGGGCTTTGAAGCAAATTTTCGTAGTGGTCAAACGGCGGTACTACAACTTCCGTGTCGGTCACAGGATGCCATTGCACCCAAAAATACTTTTTCCCATCGACTTACATTGGAAAAGAGACATCTGTAACACAGAGGATGATTTTTTGAGGCAAATCAATTGCCCAGTATAAACATTTGAATAGCCTTTATTTAAATAATTAGGTCCTAAAAGTTGTAAAATGCACTGCTAGCCGAATCCAGAGTTATTTCCCTTTCTCCGTTCATCTGAATGAGACCCAGACCGAGGGCTGGAGCAAGGACTGGGAGGCGGAGTTAAAGGAAACGCTACTGCTTCTGCTCTATGGGGCCAATGGATGCGAAAGATCGCCGGAAGATCCGGGTTCTTTATCACTCTTTATCAGTCGAGCCATTTAGGCTTCATGCTCCACTGAGCAACTCTCATAGGAATGAACGGGAGCCCGCCTACAACGCTGTATCCAGTTCTCTTTATACATCCATGTTCAAAACGGCATTTCACAAACCAATGGGTGATTTGATTATTCTAAGTGATATACAACTAATGCTTGAATTTCAAAGTAAAATGGAAATATTGTTTTAAATGAATAATGAACATTTTAAACATTAAACAAATAATTAGTTGTACACCCACTTTTTCTTTTTCTCCGACAACAAGTCGTTCATACTGCAGGCAAAACACAATAAGTTCATTCTCTGGGTTCAGTCTGTGCACAACAGTTACCGTGAGATAAATGGACTGCTCCACTCCACTGCTCTGTTTCCATGAGTGTACGAGTGTGTACGACGGTCTTGGTGAGTAAACAAATAGCAGCAGGTGACGCATGAACACCCTGCCTGAAGTGCCATTATTAATGTCTCTGAATCATTTTGTGCCGTTAGGTTTGCAGCCATATGGGATATAGAGAGTTAACGCCACACTTCAGATTACTTCAGTCCAATAAACCAGCCATTGTCAAGGAAAGTCCTTTTCTTTAACACATTTTCGCTTTTTAAAGACCTTCAATCAATCACCATTAGCATACCTCTTGGCTCTTGTTCATTCAATTAATTAAATTCAATAGCCCAAGTCAAAGCCTCATGTTGTGCTATCTATTATCATTCATTAAGAATGAAAAGGTTTTAAACTTCAATATGCTGCATATTCAGCAGCGCCGAGCGCAAATAAATTAGGGGAGATGAAAGAAATCAAACATTTGGGAATGTGTAATTATCATTCTAACTGCTTTGTTTGCCTACACGCATATCTGCAAATACCTCTGAGGTCCTGAGAAGTAAAGTTCAACAGATGAGAGAGTAAAGCCTGCAGCAGGTGGCTTCTTTTCTTTCTACATATAAACCCTTTCACTTTCGACAAACGAATATTAACACAATGTTCCTGCCAGCAACAATAGCACTGATTCAACACATTACATATTCTCTTTTTGACTGTTTTTAGGTTGCATAAATTCTTGCTGAGAGGTTAATTGCATGTATTCATAAACGAGCAGTCAATGTTTACTTAACAGTTCCTTGATGCGGAAGGAAATTAGATTAGGTTCCAGTAACAGTCTTCCAATCTGATGTCCTGTTCCAAGTTTACTTTATGAGCTGGTAAAACACATCTGCTCGTTCTTTATGGGCTGACTGATTGCTGAGTCAACCACTGATAAACACATAACAGCTTTAACACCGAGCCAAACATTTACATAGTGAATCCACATGCCCAATTTATAAATGAACGCATTCCTATTAAAAGGTAAAAGCTTGTTTGTATGCGATTATAAACCACTTGTGTGGCTTTACTACAGTCGTGATGTAATTAATACAAACAAAATTAAATAAACTTCATTAATAACTCTTCATCTTGTTTCAAGTGCGAAAAGAAGTGTGTTAAGAGAGAACAGAGAGTTTTAATAGCACGCTGCAGAAGGTCGACTGTGGAGGAGAACTAATAACACAGGAATGATAGAATAAAAGACGTGTAGGTTGGGTTAGAACAACTCGCGAGGCTACAGAAGTAAGTTTCTCAAACTAACTTAAAAGAACGTATCGATTCAGCATGCCTGATCTCTCCTCGGGCAGACTGTTCTGAAAGCGTAGAGGCTTTGATGGAGTAAGGGCAATCACCTTTATTTTTCAACTTTGGAAGAAAAAAGACCCGGCCCAAAGAAATGAAGCCACGCTCTCCCTTATAGGGGATTGAGAGGTGTGTGCTACCGCCGGGGGCCATACTCGGCAATGCTTTAAATCCATCAGTGAAATCTGACTGGCAATTACGAATCTTGCAGGTATGCTAATTCTTCATTCTTCCATCATGAATGTGTCAGACAATATATCATGAGCATATTGCTCTTATTCCATTCGTCTGTGCCCACCCTCTGTGTATCTATCCCAACCTTATAGTAACAGTTGTTAAAGCAGCAACAAATGTATGATCCCTCACCGGCTTCCCACCCATGAATACTGTCAGCCGTGAACACTTAAAGAGTAACTTTGGTGTTTTTTCAACCTAGACTAATGGTGACTAATGGGGACAACACTTTTTGAAATTGGTCCTGTATTGAGGGAAAACCATAGACTGTATATAAGAAGTGGACATAGCCATAGTGACGCCACCCATTGGTTCGTGGACTGCCGTTTTGAAGCCTCGAGTTCAGCATTTTGCCTATCGCCATCTTCGTATTTGGCCGTCGCCATGTTGTTTTTCAAGCTGGGAAGGCAAGTTAGCAGCGTCAACGTAACGTTAGGTTCACTAAAAGTGCTTGTTCTTGCCACTGAAAGGCTCAGATTGTTATTATAAGTGTCTGACAACATTATGGAAATGACCCTACAGAGAAATAAAACGTATTTATTACCTTTTGCTTGATCTGGTCTGTTTGTTATTGTGTCCAAGGCCAGCTCAAGGAGAGGTCTTTCTTGAAATCTGAACATCCCTATACTCTGTCTCAAATAAATACGGGCGGCCATCGAATTCAAAGACCTCATCCATATCACCGAAATCGTCAAAATATTCAGCCATGATGAAAATCTTTTAGATAACACTAAGCTACGCTTTCTGTACTCCATCTCAACAAACTTTGCCCAGCTGGCACTTGTTTTTCCACCATGGATGTATTCCACAATTACGCTGTTGTCTTCCGGCAACACGTTTACTGCGAGATCTCCAAACAAGACTTCTCCTTGAGCGAGACTCTTACCATAATGTCAGACACTTATAATAACAATCATGGCCTGTCATAGCAAAAACAAGCACTTTTAGTGGACGGAAATGACGGTGCCAGCTTGCCCCAATAGGATTACATTGCAGTCTGTGAGTGGCTGCCGTCCACAGGGCTCTCCCTCAATACTGGACCAATTTCAGAAATTGTTGTCCCTATTAGTCAGTTAGAGACAAAAACATGGGAAAATGAGGTCCAGGTTGAAAAATACCGAAGCCGGAGAGAGATCATGCCCCTTTACCAATCTATCTATCAGAAGGACAGTGCATGATGCCTCACTGACTTCCCGAACGCTTCCAGCTGTGGCAGCTGGCCCCAACTTGAACCCAGGACCCCGTAGTGGTGGATGAGTACTTTGTCTTCTGTGCAAACGTGGGTGTAAGGGCTTTTTGTACTAAGCAAATAAATTAGTTGATACTGTAGCTTTGTTCTTTGGCAAAAGACAGAAACTGAGCATGATTTGTCTGGGGAACATCCAGTTCCACTTTGTATGCCATTTATAGCACTTTCGCACAATTGCCATGCACCACAGCAACATTTACTCAGAAAATCAGTTCCAGATAATATGTGATATGCTTCTGTAGCTGCTACATGGCAAACAGAGGTACAGTATAACGTGTTTACATGGCTTTTTTGTATGCCTCCCGCAAGAGGGAAGTGCCTGATGGAATCTTAACCTACATTATAACAGGTTTATGTGAGCTGTGAGGTTACATTCACAGCGGTCAAAAAGATGTCACAATATGTTTGTAAGTGCTACACAATATGTTATGCATAAAACACATTTTACTTCATATCACAGATGGTCAGAGTTTTAATGAACATAATATTTTTCTACAAATAAAAATACTACCACCACAAACGCTGATTGCCGGTGCCATTCTTCTTTTCTTTTCGCCAAACCATTGCAGCTCTAAACCTCTGTCAACATTTTCCATTTGGCAGAAGAAAAAGCTCAATCAGGTTGGAGAACAACTCTTTGATTCTTCTCCGTGTTCTTGTCCCGCTAAAAATAGTCTGTACCTCAGAACAAAAGCTCTGTAGCAGAACACTGATTTGGTATGATACTGCCCCAAGCAACTGAAGTCTATGTCATTTTTCACACCATAATAATGTTTTTTTCCGCCATTTGAACTGTTTGTAAAACCTATTTTTCAGTTTAAGAGAATATACTTTTTACGCTGAGTCCTCTTTCTACCATTTTCTGGAGCTTTCAACCACATCTTATGATCTTCATCAGCAGATGAGATGTTAAACATATTTATTAGACCTCAAGGACACAATGTGTTTTGTTGTCAAACACAATATTATCAGAACTTGTATTTCTTTACCTTTAACCTTTAACCACTTTTTTTTGCACTTTTATACATCAGACAGATATTTGAGCTGGACTACAAAGTGCATCCAACCAAATATCTTGCTGAAGCAACTTTTTTTTTCCCCCCTCTGAAAAAAAGATAACTCTTTGTTGACCATATGTCACCCACTTTGTGATAACTGTTTGGCCTAAAAGTATTATCTTTCGCCCCTCAAGGAACTTTTGTGCTCTGAGAACCAACAGTGCCTAGAAGTGGGGAGGATGTGAAAGGAGTTTGCTTCATGTTTCTACACATTGTGTACTAGAGTGCCTCTTGACTTTAAGGTTTCTTGAGAAAGCCTTTATCTGTAGTTAAAGCCCGGTACACTTTCAAGAATGGCTGCTGTTATTGGCCTTTCACACCCACTCTGTCACCCAAGTTTAAATGTCAAGCCCACATTAGCTTGTGAAGCCCTGCATGGATACAACTGGTTGTCTGACAGCCAGGGTTCAGCATTGCACACACACACACACAACAACAACAATAATACACACATCACTAACAGGAAACAAAACACACCATATACGGTATTTGCTACCAGTATTCGAATGCTACGAGGTTACTGCTGATATATTAAATATATGACATCTCGAAGTCTATTATTGGATTTGAGCGATAGGCCGCACATACACACACACATGTACACACACACTTGTCCTCAACCTGTCATAGACCAAGCCACCTGTCATACGGTCACGGCCAGAGGAGGCAGCAGCGATGCGGAACAACAAGGCAGGAGCACGATTCCTCCACACATATACAGTATGCACACTCATACAGAAAGCTCAACACAAACACTGCCTAAACCGCACACATATCCTCTATGGCAGACACCATCTCTCACTTTGACACGGCATCTCATAAGTCAGCTGCCAAAGCTGGGGGGGGAGGAGGATGAGGGGGTGGTGAGAGGAGAAAGGGAAGGCAGGTAAAGGGTAGAGGAGGTAGAGAAGGAATAGGGGAGTGGTGGAGCATGATAACCCAATTTGTTAGTGGTGGATAAATAGAGGTCTGGGAGGTAAATCACCACGAGGAGAGTAAATGAAATAAGGATGGAGAGAAAAAGAGGGAGGAGAGGAGGAGGAATGGGCAGGAATAAACAACCTGGGCTAATGTAAATAATGCCAACCGTGCTTGTTGGTGAGAGGCTATATTTCAATATTGAGCATATAAAAAAGGCTACAGAGAGGAATTATAAGTGCCTCCGACTGTACTAAAAAGTCATAAATCACTCTAGTGTTGCGACTGACCTATTTTGAAGACATACATTCATTGGGTTGGATCTTTTTAAGTCAGCACGGTTTCATCTATTGTGAGCTGTTAATTATATTTTGTTTCCTCTCTATTAATGTAACACCCTATTATATACCTGCATCTAAATTGGAGCTTAACAACGGTCAATACAGTTTTCTCCGGGGAAAACCTATACAGCCTATTTAACAATTTGTACACACTATTTTGTGCCGCAGGAATCAATAACAAAAACAGTGAGATCCGGATAACGTCACTCACTCAGCTTTGTCACGGTGCGCTTCCCAATTAGGCTCCTGAAAAACACGGCTCAGCACTTTACACTTTGTTCCTTGTTCATCGGAGTTGCTTGCCAAAAAAAATCTTCAGTAAGAGTACTTTGTTGTGTCGAATTTGCATCAAAGTAATGGCCCATAAGGGATGTGCTGCTGAATTAAAAAGGACAACGTATTACCTCTAGGTGATCTGCCTCGCAAGGTGGGGACTTATTGAGTCTCTCGCACTCTCTCTTCATTTCATCTTTCATGACAGGATATCATAAACATCCATTCAATGTGCATTTGACATTTCATACTGGACTAGTGATCACTGGTAAATACCAAGACTGGGATTGAAAAGCTGGGGTCATAGCTCCCTACACATCACTGTGCGGCTTTATCCTAGTGGTCTAAGATGTAGCAACTTTTCTTGCATAGTTTCCAGTATAGACTGTATATAAGAAGTTGACACAGTCACCGTGACATCAGTCATTGGTTTGTGGACTGCCGTTATGAAGCCTCGAGTTCGGGAATTTGGCCGTCAG
Organism: Hozukius guyotensis; assembly: GCA_916700995.1. NCBI lineage: Eukaryota > Metazoa > Chordata > Actinopteri > Perciformes > Sebastidae > Hozukius > Hozukius guyotensis. The sequence goes on from CAKALU010068159.1 coordinate 85,430, forward strand.
CATCTTGGTATTTGGTCGTCACATATTGGTTTTTGGCCGTCACCATCTTGTTTTTTCTGCAAGTGACACAAGAGGGTGGCGCTAAGTACAACCGAACACTGAATAAGACATTTTTAGGTGACCAAAAAAGTTAGAATTATCTTTCAGGAACTGAAAACACACTGTGAAAGGGTTCAAGTCGTAAGACGGAAACACAGACAACTCCCAGACCAAACAACTCCCATTTATTTGACTCTAAAGGGACCATAATTTACTAAATGAACATCATGCTGTATTGAAGAAGACTTGAAACTAGCGATTGAGACCATAAACTCATGTTTACAATGTATACTGAGGTAATAAAGCAAGTGATAAGTAGGGTCATTTTCTCATAGACTTCTATACAATCAGACTTCTTTTTGCAACTAGAGGAGTCGCCCCCTGCTGGCTATTAGAAAGAATGCAAGACTAAGGCATTGGCTTCACTTTTCAGACCCGGGGGTTGCCCACTTGATGCCCATTTACAACAACAATACGTTTTTTTCTGCTTCTTTTCTTCACTGTAAAGAAGTATCTGTCTCTCGCTCTGACTCTTCTTTACACTCTGCTAGCCCTGTGATCTGGATTGAAGGGTCCAGTGAATTGCTCTGTCTCCGCTGCTTGTGCCCGATGACCTCCTTGACAAACAGCTTGTACCCTCCTCGGCTTCTCCCCTCCACTGCTGGGACTTTCAACCACAATATTTGGATTCGTTAATAGGGAACACTGCATGGCCTTTGTCTAGAAACCACTCTCTGACAGGAAATGTTGAGGGAACATGTGCACCAACACATTCTCATCTCAACTTGTCACATACTGAGGCTTTGTCAGACCCCTTGGCGTCACTTTTCCGTCATAGTAAACACATGCTCAACATTGTGAATTAAACAAAAACACTTGCTTAGATTTAGGCAACAAAAACACTTAGTTAGGTTCAGGAAAAAAAAAAACAATACGGTTGGGCTTAAAACTACTATGTTTGTACAGTGAAAATGTGACTAGACGTTATGAACATGGGACACAAACGAACAGCTGACTGTAACGTGAAAATGAAACTTAACACACGGAACACAAACAGCGGTCTCGTAGATGAAAGCCCTATGTTGTTGAGGTTGTTGAGAGAAGAATAAAATGTCTTTAGAAAGGCTTTTGGATGTGACCCTTCCTTCGTTCGGCTTCAAGAAATCTTGCACTCAGAGGCAAAACCTTGAGTTTTGATGATGTCCATGATGGCAATTTTCTTGGCACTTTCGAGTTGTCACATTATGATCCCCTTTTAGACGAGCACTTCAAAAAATAAGACAAAAGAAGACAGGGTCACGGTTAACTCATTATCTAAGTGGTGAGATGCAGAACAAGTTCATTGAGCTCTGTGGCAAAATAGTACTAAACACTATTCTGGCAGGAAGAGAAGATGCAATCTATTACTCGGTGATATGTGACTCAACACCAGACGAATCTCACACTGAGTAAGATATGTACATCAAGACAAAGACGGTGGTGTCAAGGAGATTCAATTTATTCAGTTCAAAGACTTTCACAAAAAGACGGGCAAGGAAAATTCAGAAATGATTCAAGTAGCATTGCAAGACAGTGGCACACCATTAGAGGACTGTAGAGGACATGGTTATGATAATGGAGCCAATATGTCAAGAAAGGTGAAATGGGCCAATCCACTTGCTATATACTCCCCCTGTGCTTCCCATACCCTCAATCTGGTGGGTGTACATGCAGCTGAGTCATGCGTCTCTACAAACTCTTCAGTGCTAGTCCAGAGCGATGGGCAATCTTGAAGAAAAAAAACAGGATGCTCTCTTCATCGTCTCTCTGACACCTGATGGGGCGTCCTGCATTGCTGCTGCACAAGTTGCGGCAATCACTTACTCACAGTCATCGGCACTAGAATGTATCTTAGCGAGTGGGCTTCCGCCTGGTCTGAAAAGTGAAGCCAATGCAGAAGCGCTTAACCTTGCATTATTTCTAATAGCCAGCAGGGGGTGACACCTCTGGTTGCAAAAAAAAAAAAAGCCCGATCGTATAGAAGTCTATGAGAAAATGACCCTACTTCTCATTTGATTTTTTTACCTCAGTAAACATTGTAAACATGAGTTTATGGACTTAATCGCTAGTTTCAAATCTTCTTCAGTACAGCATGATGTTCATTTAGTAAATTATGGTGCCATTTAGAGTCAAATAGACCATAAAACAGGGTATGCATTAGGGCGTGGCTGCCTTGTGATTGACAGTTATTAACGTATAATAATTAATATTAACATTTTGGTTGCCTAAAAATATCTTATTCAGCGTTCAGTTGTACTTAGATCCACCCTCTCGTGTCACTTCTGGTTGCAAAAAAAGATGAAGATGTCCAAAAACCAAAATAACTATGGCCAAAATGCCGAATTCGAGGCTTCAAAAACGGCAGTCCACAAACCAATGGGTGACGTAACAGTGACTAGGTCCACTTCTCGTATACAGTCTATCATCTTAGCCACATGTAACATAAGTGAAGCCAAGTCTGCGGCAAATGGTCTGAAAAAATATTTCCAGGCCTTTGATGCAGTCGTCTTTCTCACTGAGGTCCTACAGTGCATTGAGAACCGAAACCAGATTCTTCAGGCAGGATATATTTCTCTGGATATTGAGGCTGCAAACATCAAGACACTACAAGATGAAATACAGGCTATTCGTAATGAATTGGACTCCCTGCTTGCCGAGGCCTCCCTAGTCGCACAAGCAACGGCAATCCCTACTCAATTTAGGAGTGAAGAGAGACGAAAGTGGAAAAGCAAACGCATGCCTGATGAGATGACACAAGAAGATGCAACTGAAGAAAATGCATTCAGAAACAACTTATTTTTTTTGTTGCAATGGATTGGAGCATTACTAGCGACTCGAGTGCAAGGTTCCAGACCACTGCAAACGTATGTGAAAACATTTGCACCCATTCTGAAGCTGACAGATATGAATGAAGAGCAGATAAAGACAACATGCCGGGCACTGACAAGAAAATACCATCTCACAGATGTGAATTTGAAAAAAGAAATGATGCACCCGTGCACAATATATAAATAAGATAAAATGCTTTATTGCCATTGCATGTTAAACACAACGCAATTTGGTTTGGCAGCAATCTACTCCACTTAGCAACATGAAAAAATATATCAAAAATGATTTCGGAGACAAATTGATGTGTTCCTCCGCTTACTAAAGCAACAACACTGAGATAACAGGTGGTCTGAACAGGCAGACATAATTTGCAAATGCTATGTTATGCCAAAGTAAGCACCAAAATTGCACCGCCCGCTATGATCTACATAAACACAACCTCAGCTGCGACATTCAACCCACCGCCACGGAAAAAGGTTTTGTTTGAAGCAACAAAATTACCAGACAAACGCAGGTGCAAAACATGAACTTCCATGTGACGAAAACGGGGTTACTGATTATATATTTAGATGCCTGATTGTTTTTTTTTATTTTTTATCTACAATAGTGTTCTCCCGAGCTAAATACCTCGGAAATCTCACACCATAGAAGACCCTACAAGAGGCTAGTAAGCACTTTAACATTTAGTGTTTTAATTATGGCATAAAAAAAAATATTGCAAGTTATTGTTCGTAGTTAAAAATGAATGCTGTTTCTCACACTGACTATATTGCAAAAAAAAAAAGTTAGAAGATGACCTTCTCACTCATCAGGAAGGGGCAGCCATGAGAGACTGAATGGCATTTTGGCGTTCCACCATACTGAGCAGAAGCAAGAGTTATTGACGTGTTTTGTGTGCGTGCCTGATTGTGTGAGTGTTGCTGGGGTGCAAGAGTGGCGGCCTCGGGGAACAAGTGACTTTGTGTCCTCCTGCTGCAGTTCAGACATGGGGAGATGGAGCGAGATGGCATGAGGTCAGGGGGGCTCCCTGTGGCTTTAACCAGTCGCCGCAGCATGGAGGGTATAAGTTTGTGTTGTTGTGTTCGGTTTAGAAGTTATGGGCAGGGGATTACAGGGTTCAGTACAGGGACACAGAGAGGTACCAGGGTGTGTGCTTGTGTTTGGCGGGGGCCTGGTGAGAGAGTAAGTGAGATACAAGGTGGCTCATGGCAGGGCAAAGAACAATGTTGCAGTGGGACCTATCAGTGGAGGGTTCACTTACTTTTCAGCACTTACAGGTCACTGAAAAAGGCCGACGGATACATACACACACACACACACACAGACGGACAAAGACATGCACCCGGGTATATGCTGTTTGCACTGACAGAATCCAAAACAACTACATGCACACATACAGCAGAAACACACATAACGACACATATAGGCTGCGTCCAAAATCACATACCACTGTATGCACTACATATGTGTGCTATTAAAATGTATATTTCACTGTACTTCTCTAGTTTATAATATGACTTCATTTCATTACACAAACAATATACTTTAAAAAATATTATAGGGAAAAGAAACACAGATGAAAATCTGATTAAATAATTTTTTTTATAAAGAATAATAATATTATGTGGCCTACAGACATTAAATTAATGATTTTCACAACATTCCCTCTCGCCAGAGTCATCTTGGAAATAAAAATCTTTATCTCCAAGCTAACAATAACTTTACTTAATATATCACTGCATATCAACTTACTACGAGCTCTCACTATAACCAGAAGAAATGTACAAATAGGTTATGATTCAAATCAATGCAATCCCAGCTCCAGCTCCCAAAGCAATAATAGGGATTAATGGGGGAAAAAAGAAGAAAAATAGAAAAAGGAAGAAAAGAAAAGAAAAGTTTGATGGATGAAATGCTCCTACACCTGCAAGCTAGTATGAATAGGAGTGGTCAAGCAACAGTGGGTAATCATTCAACATGAGCGCATAACTGAAATCAGACCCCGCAGGTTACGGGGAAAATACCCATGTTGCGTTCAGGTTAAGCAACATTGTGGAAGGTTCATTATGCAGTGCTTCTGGCTGATATTTACATTCATAACACAACTTGTATTTAACCATTTGGCTGTGGGATGATTAAATAAGGGGGGTAAAAAAAAAAAACCGCATTATGTGCCAGCTTCAGGATTGCACCCGAGAGGAGGCTTGATGCAAGATACAGATATCATCCCTATCTGTCACTGGGGTTGAACGTTATTGCCTATTCCTCACTTGCTTGGAGATATTATCAAAACTGAATCATCCCCATCTCTTTATGGATTGTTGCTGTTCTGTTCTGAGACCTGTATTTCTTTGCAGTTTGATACCATCACACTCAATATTTCATGACTTCAAACAGTTACGGGGATACATTTCTCTCAAAGTCCCAACGGTGTCTCTCACATCCCTGTGTTTCAGCAACAAGACGACCTAAAGCTTTTAGCGCCGTGGATATATGGTGTTACAGCCGTAAAGAGGCTTGTACCTCAAAAGCTGGACTGAGTGGAGTGAATTCAGATGTGGTTATCCCGGTCAAGGTGAGGGCATTTCAGGAGATTTATATACATGATTTCACACAGGTATGGGTGTATACAGAGGCTGTGTGTGCGAGTGTGTGCCTGCATATGATGACCCAATTCCCTGTAGGGACGCCACGGGTCATTTGCTCTGACCTTTCCTGTATGCACAAGCAAACAAACGGCTGCAAATAGATGACAGTGCAAACAACCTCAAATTCATACACATCGTAATCGTACCAACAAAAGACGAGTACAGTAGCTGTGTTCAGGCTGCAGGCAACCAAATATGTCCCAAAAACAAAAACAAAAATTAACAGGCCGCTCTCTATGTAGATATAAACGGCTCATTCTCAGGTCACAAAAACACAACAATTCTTATTATCAGGTGATTATACACTAAAGAAAACATACTTATCAAATCCATTTCTGCCAATAGATCCCACTAAATGTTACACACTAGTCCTTTAATGGTTCCTCAGACACAGAACACAAACATGAATGCTGTCAAGGTCAAGTGATTGGAACCGTCTTACTGGTTTAGTTGAAGAATATGAAAAAGGCGGGTCTCGTCTAATATGATAAGGAAGGAAGCACAAACCCAGGAAATTTGGTATGCTGGAAGTGACTCTATAATGGATACTGAATAATAGCCGCCATCCCTTAAGTATTTTGGTTTAGATTCTGTCTTTGACTATTTGTTAAACTAAATGAACTGAAACAAACTGCTGCGGGGGACGAGTCTGACTCGCCAGGGTTCAGATAAGGCCAGCATCCTCGTCGGCAACAAATGACACTCAGTGTATATATTCTGGTCTGTTGGTATCTGGTAGAGCTGCAAGGATCAGTGTTAATTAATTCCCCAATTAAACATAACAACTGAGGTCCCGGGTCAGGTCTCAGTTAGCAGAAACTGAACAGCAGTATGTATTTCAAGATTATTGTAGGAGATTACATTACTTTATATAGGTTTTCCTGTTTTTGTGTGTGTGTGTGTGTATAGCTGAATGTGTGTGTTCATGGATTTTAAACTTTCAAACACTCCAAGTAAAGAAATCCCTCTTGACAATAGCATTTCTTTTTCCCTGATTAACTAAATAAGCCTGAAGGAGAACATGTTTAAGCAGCTATATTTGGGCAAATTAGAGGAGCGATCTCCTCAGAGACAAACATTTGTACCTGGAAGTTTAATGTATTCTTTATTTGGAAATAACAAGCTTAAAAGGAAGGACTATTATACAACTTCCAGGATATAAAAATGCGGAGCGAACAACAGCCTTGGTTGTTAGTGATAATGATGTGCCGCTCCTACCAGGTGCAATGAATTATGTTTCTCTCTACTTTCCTCAAACTACCTTTTTCACTCCGTATCTCTGCATCTGTGTACACGGGCGCCTCTGCATCTGGGTTTCGAGCGATGAAGCGAGAGAGATTCAGAGGGAAACCGTGTACAAACACGGAGAGGAGGAAGTAAGGGAAACTGTATATAAAGCAGGGTGGGAGATATCAGCCAGCCAACCAGGTGGAAACCAGCTGTGGGCGAGCTCAGGAAAACATTCAAGGAAGTCTTACTCACGTCCCAGAAGGCAGGGCAGATTAGACAAATCACAACGCTTGGAGAAAGCATTAGTCATATCCCAGAGTGCCTTGCTCTGGAGAGCGGCGTGGCGCTGGAGAGCCAGGTATCATGGCTGAAATGATAACTCGGAGATGAATGAGTGGTTGCCGTGTGCACCTGGATCACTCAGCCGGCATCCTGGGGGAAGATGAAAGGACGATTGCAGACACCGAGACAAAATGGAGAGCGAGGAAGTAGAGGAACCGGCCTTGCCTATTTTGCATCTGAATTTTGTGTTATATCTATTTGCAAATTTCATCTTTTAGGATGGATAGAAATTAAGGGAAACACACAGCGAGGGACTTGCAAAAGTAAAAACGCAAAGCTCTAAGTGGGTAGAAAGGAAGGAGAGAGTAAAAAAGTGAGTCGGAGGGCAGACGGAGGAGTGCAGGAGGACTTTGATGGTTGGAGCGACAGCTGTGTCCCCGGCGAGGGTCTTTGAAGAACAAGAGGAAGCCTCGAAATAAATGCATTAATTGTAGATGTGGGGGAAAAATGAAAGAAGAACGATGGAGATGAAGGAGAGGTGAAACAGATTGTGTTTGTTGACTCAGAATAACTCCAGCTGAGAGAGATGAAAGGCCTCGCAATTGTCGCGTCAGAGGTTATAAAGACATGCACGCGGAGCTGGTGGATATTGCCTCAGAGCGCTGACGTGTGATCGGTTATTTTCATTTATGATGACACTTCTCAAAATCTGAACTATATAGCAGGGCTGTCAAAGTTAAGGCAAAATCGTTTTAACACCACAAAATTCTTTAACGCATTAACAGAGTTGATGTTCCGGAGGTTGTAGTGGGCTCAGTTTTAAAGCTAGAATGAAGAAAGTGAAGGAAACTTGCGCTAAATTTTGGTTAGGAAAAACTGGCATGGCCATTTTCAAAGGGGTCCCTTGACCTCTGACCTCAAGATATGTGATGTAAATTGGTTCTAGGGGTACCCATGAGTCTCCCCTTTACAGACATGCCAACTTTTTGATAATCACATGCAGTTTTGGGGCAAGTCATAAAAGCTGTTGCTGCCTGTTGGGCTTGAGTTTGCCATGTTATGATTTGAGCATATTTTTTATGCTAAATGCAGTACCTGTGAGGGTTTCTGGACAATATTTGTCATTGTTTTGTGTTGTTAATTGATTTCCAATAATAAATATATACAAACATTTCCATAAAGCAAGCATATTTGTCCACTCACATGTTGATAAGAGAATAAAACACTTGACAAATCTCCCTTTAAGGTACATTTTGAACGGACAAAAAATGTGTGATTAATTTTCGCTTATCACGATTAATCACGGACAATCATGTAATTAATCGTGATTAAATATTTTAATCGATTGACAGTCCTACTATGTATTTTTCTTGTTTTTGTTTCTTAAGACTTTCTTAGACTCTACAGAAGAAAAACAGGTTAAAAGGTGGCTATAATCTCGGCATGTGCAAAACTTTCTTCTTCTCTGAGAACTTTGAAACAAGCTCTGTGACATTGCATCAACAAAATACTTTTTTTACTCCAGACACAGTTGTCAATGTTTCATGACGCTCAATATTTCACTCTGTGGCCTTATACTCCAACTTCATCCACCTGCAATAAATAAATGATGGAAATTGAGAAAATAATAGCAGGAGTGGTAAAAGCTTACACAATGAGGAAGAAATGGAAGGAGAAAGTAAGTGAGACGAGGAGGCGCCCAAACTTTATTGGTATTATAAGACAAGAGGTGAGGAGGAGTGAGACTATAAATGTTAACAGTCTCTTCCTAAATCAGTTGGTAGTCCTCGTCAAACTTTTGAAAAGCGCCTGGATTTCTCATTAAGGTCCACAGTTTTTAAAGCGCGGTCACCACTTTGACGGCGTCAGAACTCTTCCCTAACAACGCTGTTTCACTTTTATCTGCTTTCGCCTCTCGGAATATCAATGATTTATCTGAGATGAGCGAGCGGCACTGCATGGCGCGCTCAAAGAGGTTGTAGCAAAGGGGAATAAAATAGCTGAAAAGCTCTCAGGTGTCTCTCCGTAGGGGGACTGTATCTCTCAGGTGACTTCTGAAGCAGCCTATCTATAGCCCTAGTGCAACCTGACTGTATAAATATCTCCTCCTTCTCCGTCCCCCCCCCCACCCTTCCCCAGAAGACGTCCTTTTCAGTCTCTCCCCTGCACCCCTTTATTCCAGAGGCCCTGCAAGTTCCCATCCTTTTTACCATAGGCATTACCATACCTTTGATCGCACTCGCCCTACCTTCTCTCCACTTCATTACCGATGCATACATCTCCCTCTCTTTTTTCAAAATATCTTTGTCCTAGTCAGCAGTAAGGGATGTTCATTTAACAATTGCCTTAGATGGAATTATAACGGTAAAAGGAGATGGCTTTGAAATGGAAATTGCGCGCATGGGAGGCCCCGGTGAGCGCTCCGACGGTCTCCTGGATCCCGATGACGAACACCCGGGTTTCATTCCATCTGACATCAGAGGCAATAGGCGGGCACATGAAGAACAAACCTGTCGTGGGGAAAAGGCAGGGATAAGAAAGATAGACAGACACCCCTGTCCTTAGTTGACAAACAGCTGCATCGGCTCCCTCTCCTCTTTTATCTGCGCCGTGGCTTCGCTTTCATCTGGCGCGCGGTTTGATGTGATGGTATTATTTACTCGTCATTAGAGGCAGAAGAAATTGCATCTGTCATTAGCTTGATAGCACCTCTGCCAGATTAGATGACAGACAAGAAGCACTGGTGGCCCTGATTGGAAGTGGAAAGAACCCCCGGGGCGGGGGGGGGATCAGAATCAGAGGATGGGTATTACTTTTAAGGATGGAGAGATAGATGAGGACCAAAGAGATGGAGATGGAGATGGAGACGAAGAGGGAGGAAAATGGTCTGAGTCACAAAAAATTGAATTACTCAAAGCACCACAGGCAAGCAGATGAATAAAGAGAAGGGTTAATGTCACCTATTGGATACAGACAAGGGTAGACTGGAGGGAAACCTAGAATGAACTAAACATATCTCCAAGAAATTAGTACAAGTCCGTTGGATCATTCCTCTTAGTAAGTGTAGAAGTGCAGATGCATGGTATAGTGCAACAAGTTCTTCGAATATAGTGGCAAAATACAGTGACTGTAATTACCCACCAAGGTTGATATCGAAAACTTTCACAAATCGTTACGCGGTAAAGGTTTGCTAAAGTTTACACTCAAAAATGACTTGAAGGAAAGATCATGGTTTTGGTTAAAATAACTAAGTAAAGATTATGGAACCTTTGTTGTCATGGTTAAAATAACTACTAGGTTACGATTGGGGAGCAATCGCAACAATGGTTAAAAGAAACCAACGTTGAAAGTCAGTAGGAAACCAGAAGTGAACACCGGTCTCGGGTCAAAGTTCAACCAAAGCTCAACCTCCTCCCTCTGAGGAGTTTGCGGTTTTATAACCTAATATGGCTGTCATGGTGAAGGAATTTCCCCTGTGGGGATCATTATTGGCTCAACAGCGTGATATGCAATCTTATTGCCTTTTTTTTTTTTTTGCTAATTATTTAATTTATCCTGATTTAGTGCTGTGTAAACAAGGCAAAAGTTAGCATGGCTCACATACCCCCGCTCACTGCTTGACCCCTGCTAAAGTAGGGCCAAAGCTATGCCCTTTTAGAACTAATGGAACAAAGCAAAATTGAGCATGACCCACATAACCCTGCTCACTGCTTGACCCCTGCTAAAGTAGGGCAAAAGGTTTGGCCCTTTTGGAAAAATTCAAAAAATTGTGGTTGTACTCCGGAAACGAAATTTAAGTAAAAAAAATCCCAGTTTTTGGAAAAAAATTCAAAACATTTGGGCACCCTGGATTTCTAACCCTCAAAAGGCACAACTAGATCACACTGTCAACCATCATACCGAATTTGGAGTTCCTAAGTTAAATAGTTTCAGAGTTCTGCTCCGGAAACAAAAGTGTGACACGCGAACGGACGCAAGGACGGAGACGTTGTGTTCCCTCTTCCACGTCAGTAACAATACACATAGTATTGTTGCTTTTTAAAGCACAAAGATCACAGTTTTAAAACAAATTAAATACTTGTTTATTGTGAAATGCAGAACACAGAAGGGCAGAGTTTTACCGAAATTAAACATTTTTCAACTCTCGGCGACCAGAATAGATCCTCAGCA
>CAKALU010068159.1:96686-131687 GCA_916700995.1 Hozukius guyotensis
CTCAACAGCGTGATATGCAATCTTATTGCCTTTATTTTTTTTGCTAATTATTTAATTTATACTGATTTAGTGCTGTGTAAATGGCTCACATACCCCCGCTCACTGCTTGACCCCTGCTAAAGTAAGGCAAAAGGTTTTGCCCCTTTGGAACTAATGGAACAAAGCAAAAGTGAGCATGACCCACATAACCCTGCTCACTGCTTGACCCCTGCTAAAGTAGTAGTCACACTGTCAGCCATCATACCAAATTTGAAGTTCCTAAGTTAAACAGTTTCAGAGTTCTGCTCCGGAAACAAAAGTGTGACACGCGAACGGACGGAAAGACAGAGACGTTGTGTTCCCTCTTCCACGTTAGTAACAATACACATAGTATTGTTGCTTTTTAAAGGACAAAGATCACAGTTTTAAAACAAATTAAATCCTTCTTTATTGTTAAATGCAGAACACAGAAGGGCAGGGTTTTACCCAAAATTGAAAAAAAATTCAACTCTCGGTGACCAGAATAGATCCTCAGCACCTCGTCATGCTGCTGGCATTTGTAGCATAGTGTAAATACGTGGAGCTCCCATTGCAAAGAATTAAAAAAAGAAAAAAAATGTGAACACAGGCAGTTATAGCGGTTGCTTGCCATCCCCTGCGAATGGCTTGTCAATAGTATTGCAATATTGTGGTAATTGCGACAGCCCTGTAACCCAATAACCACATTTTTAAGATCCGGGAACACTCTATGTGATTGTTAAAATATCTACGTGGTTCGGGTTGGGGAACAATCAGGGGTCATGGTTAAAGGAAACCTACGTTCACTGTCACCTGTCAAAAAATGGCAAAGAAATGCTCATCACAAGTCCCCAGAGACCATCCAGAGATGCCATCTGTCCTTCTGAAAGCATTGTCGTTGAGGTTTACAGTGCTCTACGGTAAAGGATCACCGACTGTAGCAGCTGCAAGGTTGAATCTTTCGTGATTTTAACACATTTTAACATCTGTTAGAATGAAAAAAAAAACTACAGCTCCCATGAAAACAGTGCGGCAGCCACTGTAACTTTCTTCCATATTAATTATATCTACAGACAAACACTCTTCTAATGTCCACATCTTTCTGCATACATTGTTTGATCACTAGTTGCTTATAATCAAAGCTGACTTATGGGGAACTACATGAAAAAAGGCTATATTGGTGTGTGTGTGTGTGTGTGTGTGTGTGTGTGTGTGTACATGTGTGTGTGCCCCCTTCCTCATTCATTTTCCTGTAATTAGTGCAAGCTCGTTAATTAAGCCACAAGGCACTCAATTATATTTCTCCTTTTAGAGCTGACCTAAACCTGAGGGAAAACGTGTTGAGCCGTCTAAGAAACAATGGCCCCACTGATCTTTGAGTAATTATCAATTACTATGCTAATGCATCACTCACTGTCAATCCCCGCACAAAAAAGTCTCATGCAGCCTGACAAACGAGCATGACCTCCTTGACGAATTACATGTCAAAGTGAAAAAAGAAGAAGTAAAAACCTATACTGTTGAGGACTTTGCTCCTTCAGCGCGTGAGCTGCTGAAATGCTTGGCCTTCTGAAGGAAGCTGTGGCCTGTGCTTTGCAGTTAAATCAAGGATGAAGGATAAAAAAAGGTACTTGAGTGCAAGATTATTTGTTTTTGTAGTTTTCAGGGGCAGCTAAAGTGCAGTGGGTTACTGAAGTTGTAATTTGCAGAAAACCTTGTATTTGAACGAACAATGCCAGGCTGACTCTCTGAAAAGAGGAAAAAAAAAAAGAAGGCATTTATGTGTGTGTGTGCATGCATTTATTAATCTGGTTGCCGCATGGCAACACAATATGAATCTGAAGATGGAAAGAAGAAGCAGGAGGGAGAGCTGGAAGGAGCCCTTTAACTTGTTCTTAATTAAGGTAAAGTCTTTGTTCTGCATCCTGTTTCCCAGGGAGAGGGCAACACGTTCAGAAGCCCTTCCTCGTAGTGACACCACCTTCTGATTAATTGGCCCCTGAATGCACAGCTTTAAATCACAAAGTCCTAGAGCCACACACCCGCTCACATGCAAATGAATCCACGGCTTCACAAGCACACACGCCGAACATGTAGTAGGTCAAAGCCCCATCCGCACCGCATTAAATCACAAAGTTAGGCCAAAACGCCTACTGATCTTTTTCCCATGACAGCACTGAGGCACAGATGACCTTGTGTATCGTCATGAGCGGGTGAAGATGAATTTAGAGCATCGACACGCACGCGCACCCTCCTTCTTGGCCTTTTTAAAATAAAGATTTTACAGGGATTCCTTCTGGATAGCCTTTATTTGGTTTGTCACGGTGTTACCCAACCTTTTATTCGTATGTACCCCCACAGCCCTTTCAGATTAACTCAAGTACTCCTTCATCGACACCACCCGTATTGTTTTTATTTATTCCATGAATAATCTAATGTAATTTACTTGGTTGTCTTGTACAACGTGTAACGATACATCGATTTGGATCAATACATCGATTCAATGATCAACAATCAATATATCGATGCAAAGTGAAAATATCAATATACTGTATATCATCTTTAAGATACGCCTTTATTTTGAAATTCTTAACTGATTAAAAAAATGTATACTGAAACATGAGAAATGTAACACTTTATAGTGAACAACAGGAGGTCTATTTTTATTCTTTTTATTAAAAAGAATATAGTTTTTCATTTTAATTAGGGAAGCATCGATGCCGATACTAGATCAGATATCGGGCCGATACTGACTCAAATAGCTGGATTGGATATGTGATAATGGGGTCGATCTATTCAATTACATTTTATGTTTATATACTATATACATTATATACTGTAATTTTAATTCCTGTTTAAGTTTTGACCAATTTGTTGCTGCATTAAAGAGGTTTACACTTGAATTATAATTCCTGTTAATTTTAAAGATTTGTTATGAGGTTGCTGGTGTACAATTTATCATTTTAATAATAAAAAATAATTAAATACATTTATATCTATATATTTATTGGTCACATTTAGTTTAATAAAGTTAGGAAAGCAATATGTAAGTCAAGCCTGATGTTGCCTTACACATAAAAGAATGATCCCAGTCCCTTCCACGCAGTGAGGCATACAGCTTATTAACTAAACACTGGTATTGGATCGGTCCTCGGTATCGGGCGATACCCAAAGCCCAGGTATCACTATCGGTATTGGGACTGAAAAAGTCAGATCGGTGCATCCCTATCCAATATATTGTGAAAATATCAATACATATCATCATCTTTAAGATATGCCTTTATTTTAAAATTCTTAACATCTAAAAATCGTTTGCACTTAAACATGAGAAATGTGGCACTTAATATTGAACATCAGGTGGTCTACGTTTATTATTTTTATTAAAAAGAATAGATTTATCCATTGATATTCATTGAAATGTTATTTTTTTCATTTAAATATCTGGAAGAGCCCAGTAATAAAATTGCCAAATCATAATTTAGTTGCTTTTTGTGAGGTCATATAAATGTAACTGTTTGTGTTGAATATATATGAAATATGATATTGTCTTATATTGATCGCAGACCCCTGAATCAAAATCATATTGTGGCAGATTTTGTGAAACCAGCAAATATACTATAGTTATCCAAATAATCAATATAATATCATGATGAAACTTGTGATTTACGCCCCTAACAACTATAAGAGCTACATTATGCTTGCACGATTTCAGAGGAAGCTTAGCAACCACACACCTTCACCAAGAGCTATGATAGGAACATAAAGAAAAAGCTGTGTATTTCTATAGTGAAACTAGAAAAATAAATAGCTGGAATGTAAGGACATCGGATATCATATTGCTTTCACTTTTTTCCCATTTTGAATGAGTGACATACACACGCACATATAAATGATCTTTCTGTACAAGGTGAGGGCACATACCACAGCAGCCACTGATATCTTAGATCTATTCTAAGACAACTGGCAGCTCCTCAGAGTCCTTGTCTCCTGCCCTCTCACATGCTTGCAGCATACACTATGCCTCTTGGTGCTGCACTCTACCATCTGTTTCCCGCTCTCTCTTCTTCAGCCCTGTCCTCTCCGCCTGCTTATGTATTGATAAAGGTATTGCCCGTGAAATATCAGCTCCTGTCTTCCAGTAATTGATTGTTTTCAGTTTGATAATACATAAACGTAGAGACTTGCGCTTGTCAGCTGTGCTCGAAAATAAATGCGGCCATAGATTTCCAATTAAAGGTGGCTGGCAGGGCTATTAGTTAGCTCTAAAGGTAGCTGTCAGGGAGCGGAATAAAGCAGGGGTCTATAACCACCACGATAAGGCGGCTGTGAGAGGTGTATTTATCCAGCCCTGGACACGCAATCTCACTGCCAACAGCGTAGACATAAGGAGCTCTATATATATAGTGTTAGAGGTAGGGCGGTATCATGATATACACCATGAAACGATAGGGATCTATCAAGACTTTATACTGTTTCTACAGAGGTATAGTTATACCTTTAATACAGCATTACAGTTGAATTAGGCCATAGAGCTGAACAGCGACCGCCCACGTTTTTGGATGGCCCTGGTTCCAGATGTGAAATCCCCCATTCATTCACTCCACTGACATTTCAGAAAATCCTTATATAAAGACTTTTAAGCATGGAACCAAGCCAACCAACTACGAGATGAAAAATATAAAAATACATAAAAGGAAAACAGAAAAAAAGGCAGAGGTACAAGACTAGAAAATTATTGATAGAGAGGCGAAGTCCCTTCCCTTTTCGGTGGATCCCATGGGACCTTATTTGGAAAAAACAATATGAACAGTAGTCAGCAACAAGAGACAAATATTGTTTTGATCCCATTTGAATCACTCCATGATTGTGACTCCATGACTTTATTGACTTGCAAAATTATGTTTTAAATTGACAAATATGTGTGATTCATGCGCAACTCAAATGTGAAAAAAAAATATTTGTCTCACGCCGTTGACTACCGTACATATTTTTTCCGAAATATGGTCCCATGATGGTCCACCGGAAGGAGCGGGATTTCGCCTCTCTATTGACAGTGAAGGAACTACTCAACCCATAAACCACTGCAAATGGCAACTCGAAGCTATAGGGTTGTAACGGTATGAGATTTTTACGGTTAACTGTTTCAGAAAATATCACAGTTTGACAGAATACGGTATTACACTATTGTTATTATTATTATTATTATTATTAGAATTATTATTATTATCAGTTGCAATGGCCCTTGTAGGAATGAGAATCAAATTATAATAAACAGAATTCTAAACCTGATAAAAAAAAAATAGCATGTAACTGTAACATGTTATATAACTAAACCATGTGAGTTTATGTTATCAGTACTATAGCATGTACTTAATTACTAAAGGAAATATAACATCAGCTGTGATGTTTTGAAATAATGTCCTTTGATTATTGACAATTAACACATACTGTAGGTGTGCAACCGCGCAGCCAGGCTGCTCCCGTCTGTATCTTTACCTCACACACTCACTTATGTTAGTTTTTGTACGCGATATGATAACCGTCAACTTTCAATACCACGGTATACCTTGATACCACTGTCGATCTAAAATGACAACAGATTTTGGCAACTGCATGCCTTATTTCTCGCCTCAGATCAGTGGCGTGTAGGCAGAAATCACAGTGAGTGGGTACAGAGAAAATCAAGTGGGCTTAGCGCGTCCAAGACCAATCAAGGCTACTTAAAAGTCCTGAAACGCATAACCAAAAATAGGCCATTACAACTATACTTGCCTGAATGCATTACAGTTTAATCATGCCCTATACATCATCATCAGAGGTAATGTTACAGGCACAAACAAGACGAACATTACCGGCATCACATAGCCTGGCACGGCGGCCACATTACAGCATCGCATAGCCTGGCATGGCGGCCACATATTCACACAGAAACACTCAACTGACAGACAGAAATCAGCATCATTAATCAAGAGTATGGACAGAGGTACACCGGCAGGAACATTAAAAATGACACTATAAAATCACCTGTCACGGCGGCCACATAAACCACATGCATGTACACACAGTATAAAATCCAATTGTAAATTAGCTTACTTTTGATGATCGCACCAGGTGACGTCGGGGCTTGGTGTTGAAACCTGAAATGGAGAGCAGAGACAAAGAGTTAAGTCTGTATGCCAGTTTTTATCCGACTGACAGTCGACTGACTGTTGAAAAGAGTCTTTCAACAGTAGAGTTTGTTATGGGTAAGGTGATCAGAGGCCAAATATGTATGCGTCATTATTTGTCACTTGTTGGGGAGAAACTGGCGTCTTTTTGTGACGAACTTAAGCGAACTGCTTGTTTCGCCAGGATTTTTAAAATCTTAAACTACATTAAAAGCAGCGAGTGGAAAGTATGCTTCTGTTCCTCTGTGCAATGCGCTGGTGTTTTGGTTTGATGAGTGACCGTGTTATCTGGTGACTTTCAGCCGAATGCATCCATTGGCTCGTAGTATTGGTGGTATGGGGTCGTGTTTACCGTGTTGACGAGAAGAGTTCATATGAACGCCACCCTCATGTGGTATTCACGACCTCTTAAGTGGAAAGTTTCTGAAAGCTCAGAGTTTACAAGATACGATGTGCTTGTTGTCCATGGAAGTTAATTTCTCAGTACATAATAAGTGAATATCTTGTAATTTTAGTCGTACAGTATATTGTAATTCTTTGTAATTTTATAATAAGTCTGAGGAAAATGTTGATATTCCCAACAGCCTCATCTTTTTCCTCTGTCATTATGCCTTTGCATTTCCTGCATTATGTTACCCACTTGCTAGCTTGCTAAATTGTTAGCCTCTGTGGCTTCTAGACGCCGACAGACTGTTGCTTAGCAGCGGTGTTCTCATGACTTAAACACTTAAAACGCCAAACATATCGTGTACAGGACTTCCCATGTTGTAAACACAAGCTCATGAGCTTCTTGACTGTGAAAAAAAAGCAATTTGAAGAGCCTCTGATTTTTCACAGTTTTTGACATTTTATAGACTAAAAGATAATTGAAAATAATTGTCAGATAAATCAATAATGAATATTTGTTGTAGCCTGATTTGTAAGGCAAGCAATATGTTTTGGTAAACTAAAGTATTCACTCTTCCGTTACCATCTATTGGATATTACACGCATCAGTGTCTTAAAGTAGAGCCCAGAACATAGTAGTCCATCTGCTTCAAGGATTGACATTTGAGCTGTGTGCCCTGAAATGCCCTTTCTGTGCATCACTTTTGTACCGAGATGTTATTTGCATATTTTTTTGGCATGTTAGCTCGAATACATTTTCACACTCTCCTGTGACCTCTCGCATCAAAATGGCATTATTACCCCCAGGACTGCTACGGCTAACTGGGTGTTTTTTGGGTCAGCGCACCATTCTTAGTAAACTGCCAGAAATGCCTGAAAATCAGGTCTTCCTGAGATGCAAGGTGGAGCATATTGAGCTTTAAAAAGAAGTGCACTGTCCTGAAGGTTGCATATCTTTTAAGTTTAACATTCAGTTGACCAGAAACCGAATGTCTGCATTCATGTAAGACTCAGTCTAGACAGGAAGGACGACGTGTGCCAGATCACTTAGATAGATCACATAATAAAGATGATCTAATGACTGGAATAGTCTGGAAATGATTGTCAAGTGAGGACGAGGAAGACACAGAGGAAGTGTGAAAGTGAGCAAATGAGTGAGGGCAAGTTTAGAGGAGAACAGTGAGATAGCCATAGGAAAATCTGAACGAAAGGAGAAAGTCAGACAGAACGACACAGAGAGAAGTGTCTATTGGGAGAATGAGTGTCCCTTATCGCTCTGTCGCGTGGGGTTGGCTGTCATCCCCATTTCTGGTTAACAAGCCCCTTCTAGCATCATTTCAGCCAATCCTAAAAAAAAAGCCTGTCTTGCTTTGGCAGATGAATCCATACAGCCTTAGACACACACAGGGTGAGGCTACATACATCCTAATTCATCGTATAATCCTACAGCGGGAGATGAACATGGTTTTCTTTAAGGATCAAAGTTCACAAATATGATTTTGAAGACCAGATTAGCCCATATACCAGAAGCTTCTAAATACGTCTCCCCGTCCACCCGATTTGACTATTATCAGGCCATTAAACAGCCATCATCAGAAACAAGAAAAACTGAATGAAACGTTACATTTTGAACATAAACAAAAAAGGCTTCTTTAGGTTTCGGTGACAAAACTGCTTAGTTAAGTTTAGGGGAAAAACATTGTGTCTTGGCTTAAAATGACTGCGTTTCAAAAGTGAAAGTGAAACGCTTGTGAACACCAAGACAAGTACACGCTGTTGATTTCACAACCTCTGGGGTCTGAAAAGTGAAGCCAATGCTGAAGTGCCTTATACTTGCATTCTTTCTAATATTCAGCAGGGGGCGACTCCTCTGGTTGCAAAAAGAAGTCTGAATGTATAGAAGTCTGTGAGAAAATGAGCCTACTTCTCACTTGATTCATTACCTCAGTAAACATTGTAAACATGAGTTTATGGTCTCAATCACTAGTTTCAAGTCTTCTTCAATACAGTATGATGTTCATTTAGGAAATTAAGGTCCCATTTAGAATCAAATAGACGATAAAGCAGGGGATGCTTTAGGGCGTGGCTACCTTGTGATTGACAGTTCACTACCGCAGCGTTGTCCGGTCAGGGAGTTGTCCATGTTTTCATCTTACAACTTACAACTTTAGATTTCCCCTCAGGGGATTAATAAAGTGCCTTCTTCTTATTATTATTATTATTCTTCTTAACCATATGTGTAATCACAGTGAAAGTTAATAATAACCTTTTTGGTCGCCTGAAAATGTCTTATTCAGCATTCGGTTGTGCTTCACTCCACCCTCTTGAGTCACTTCTGGTTGCAAAAAAAAACAGATGGCGACGGCCAAAATGCCGAACTCGAGGCTTCAAAACGTCAGTCAACAAAGCAATGAGTGACACCACTACATCCCCTTCTTCTCTCCTCGGCTGTAGCTCGGTGAGTAGAACGGGTCGTCCATAAACCACAAGATTGGCAGTTCGATCCCCTGCTCCTACAGACTGCATGTCGAACTGTCCTTGAGCAGGCGCTAGCAGCAGCCCACCGCTCCTAGAAATACTTAGAATGGGTTAAATGCAGAGGTCAAATTTCATGTGTGTATCTGTATGTATATGACAAAGGTTTCATCTTCTATGGTTTCACACGGGATGCTAACCCCAGCCTCCTGGGTGAAAGCCCTGTGTTTTGTGTCCCATCCATTGCCCCCATCCTCCACCTAACCCTGTCTATACTACAGCGCCTGACTTACGCTTCTGCTCCTGTCATACTTACTACGGTCGCTAGAGGTCGCTGTCGTGTTCTTATATACCTTCTTTTGGTGACCTACCATGTGAATATAAGATAAAACCTACTAGTGGGTGTAGTAGGCCCCTACTGACCCACATCTATGGTGCTTATAGCGACTGATAACGCCTATTTAATAGCCTGACAACAGTCACTGCCTGCTGAATCCCTATCGCACACAAACACGGATATCTAATCTTGCCTATTTGAAACTCAAATCAAACCAAGACATGTCGAGAAGTGCCTTGGGGTCAGCGCTGCCTCGGGTCACACGCAATGAAACCCACGTCAAGTCATGTGAGATCTAACTCAATCAGCGAGAACATGATTTGAAGAGGGAAGAGGGGGACAAGACCCAAAGACGAATATACTTCCACCCTCACAAACAAAGTGTCACTCAGCTCTTGAGTACAGCTTCTTCATCAAGCTTACATTTTATGGAGACTGCTGTTGTCATGGAAACGATAAGTTTGAAGCATTAACCCATTCCATCAGGCCGAGCTGTTTCCCTCCCTCTCTCTCTCTCTCAAACACACACATGCACACACACCAAAAAACTAATCACCACTTTCTTCACAAATCCCTCCTCATAGATCTCTCACTGCTCTCTGGGGACTCTCCACAGCGTATTAATCAACGTAATTGAAATAGTTGATTACATCACTTCACGCCTCATCCTGGTTTAAGGGACTGTGTATGCGGCGAGCATTAAAGACGTAGTAAAAGAACACTGGGATGCTGTGGTGTATGTGCATGTCTCTGGCTAAAAGGCATTAGCGCAGATGCCATAAAAAAAGGTACACTAGACATAATAACCACGACTGTCTCCACTATACAGCCATTACTCACAGAGAAAGAGCAAGGGCATTAATACTGTGACACACTCATAACACACAAAGTAGAAGCTCGTAGCCAAGTTTGTATAGTGCTGGTGTGCGAAGTCACAAGGTCATGGTCCAATATCTACCAAGTGAAAATATGCTTTTTAAATAGCACAAATATATAGTTCTAATTTCCTCATCATTTATAGTGTGTACTAAGAAATGCATGCATATATTTTCTCCACTGCAGTGATGCATTGTGTTTACTTTCATCATTTATGAGTTTACATAAAATATCAAGAATTCATCTAGAGGGGGAAAAAATGGCATGTTAAAGAGGATGGTGACCAATGTAATGCTTTTATAATGTCTGTAAACCATTTGGGCACAAATATGCTCTTCTGATTCAAATGTGGTGGTTTAAAACGACTATAACTCCCTTCAAAGTAGGGATGCACCGATACCGATAACGGATCGGTTATCGGCCCGATACTGACTCATATAGCTGGATCGGGCATCGGTGACAGTGGAGCCAATCTATTCAATTCAATTCTGTTTATACAGTGTACTATATACACGATAAACTGGAATTTCAATTGCTGTTTAAGTTTTGACCAATTTGTTGCTGCATTAACAAAGTTTCCACTTTCCAATTGTAATTCCTGTTCATTTGGAATACTTTTTACCAAGTTGCTGGCGTACAATGTATCGTTTTAATAACAAATTACAATTCAGTAAATGTATATCTATTGATTTATTTGTCACATTTTGTTTTACAAAGTAAGGAAAGCAATGATCAAGCCAAGCCTGATGTTTCCTAACACATAAAAGAATGATTCCAGTCACTTCCACACAGGGAGGCATACAGTTTATGAATTAAACACCAGTCGACACCCAAAGCCCAGGTATCGCTATCGGGACTGAAAAAGTTGGATCGGTGCATCCCTACTACAAAGACCACACATATGCATACAGACATGCACACACGGGCACATACACACAGACCCCCTTTACACCTGGTATTAAAATGCGTATCGTAACTAGATTGTATCTTTATATGAATTATCTCTCCAGTGTCCACACTGAGATCCGAAGCTCCGGAGCACAAAAATGGTACTCGGTGGTAACCTAGCATTCCGCCCACGTAGCTGTTGTATGTCGATTAAAAACGCAATTGCATTTACACAACGCATCCCTGACCACCTCTGAAGATGGTTTTTAGCCGATCGGATCACAATCCGTCCTCTTTTCATTTTGTTTACATTTAAACATGTACTTTCATGTGGTCGAACACAATCCCATTGCAATCCGATCACCCAAAACATATTTTATTGCCAGGTGTAAATGGGGTCACACAGTTGGCCTGAAGGTCTCCTTTTTCACATGCGATATAACTGATGAACGACCATAAACAGGTAAGTTAAAAATGTTGTCATTGTGCCTGAAGGAAATTATAGCATATTATGTAAGTGATGACATAAGTAAGACGATCAGATGTCAGATTCGTTGTCAAGAAAACAAGATGAGCCCTGACAACCCCGATCATTATGAGGAGCAACCAGGGTTTCACCACACACTGTCATGCAGATGATACAATAATATATTAAAAACACAATACTGTTTCCAGCATTAGATTAGATGTTAATCATTAAATTAGCACATTAAGTTGGTGCAAAAAAGGACAAGCAATATTTATAATAAATTGTAGTGAACCTCATTTAAAAAACTGAAAAATCATAAAATACTTAATTCAGGTATTTCACATATTTAAAGCTTGTTTAATGTAAACTAAATGTGCTCCCAACTGTGTGTTTGTAACACGAAAAACGAGAAGAAAAAAATGTAATCTCTCTTGTCGGGTGAAAGTACTGTATTTCTTCACTTTCCCTCTTCCATTTCCGCTCCCAATTCATCTTCCTTGTATCGATTTCTGGCTTTATACTATTTTTCAGAACACCACAACCACTCAGCCATAACCTTTTGGCCTGTAATGTCTCTATGACTCACAAGTAGTGGGGTAATTGCTCTTTTTTATACTTACACGCCAATGTAAGGGTATAACCATGATTTCTGGCAATCCTACAAAAGATATACTTATACAAAGAAATACTCACGGTCCTCAAGGGTATATACTAAGTTGTTCTCAAATAATGTGACTTAACTTGAACTATGAAGAAAACACATATTGTAGAGATAGAGTCGTAGAAAGTATGTAGAAAGTTGTTTTAACGCCATTGTAACTGTAGTTATTTAGACATGTGTTGTACATCATGTTCTTTAGCAAACAGTTTAGCCCGTAGCAAACTTGGCACAGTAACATGCAAAAAAATGAGGCACAGAAGAGAAAAATAGTATGTGTTAAAAAAGCTTTCCCGCAGGCTTTAAATGCTTCAAATGGACTGGTTGTTTGACACATCATCATCCTGTGAATCAATATTTTCCACTTGATTTATAATGAAACAACCAAAAAGTGGTTTTGGTCAGAGAATTGATTGTTCTCTTTAAACAGCTGCAAGGTTTTCACTGTAAAGTTGCTGCAAAAAGTGTTTGCTAACAAAGCACAAAGCACAGTTAAGGTCCTCTGCTCAGAAATCGGTGCGTAGTACATTGCATACAATTATATTAAAGAGGGGAAATGTCTAGATGAGTAGAGAGTGGAGTCCACAGCACACGTGCGTACTGTCAGTTCAGAAACATGTCTGTTTGTGGCGTAAATACACTGACCGCAAAACTGATCCAGTCGTCAAATTGAAACCTGAACCTTGAAAACTGAGAAAATTCCGGAGACAGCTTGCTCTCTATGTGTATGTGACAGAGCTATGATATGTTATTACACCCCTTCTAGCAACCAATAAAGGTCAAGGTCAGAGCCACAGTGTCCTGATAATATTCCTGAAATGGTAAATAATCCTGTTAGGCAGAGGTGCCAGGAGAAGAACACAATAACAGCTAATTAGAGTTATAGGTTTCTTAGAGCAATTAGAGGGATTAGAAGAGATGGGAAATGATTCAGAGGAGACATGGTGACATCAGGTGCTTTGTGAGGAGATGGGTTTTAATAAACAGGACGACAGAGAAGGACATTGCTGTTCTTTCTGCCTGGACTGAGAAGGTCATTGAAAACGGAAACTAAGAATATAATGGCAGTATGTTGGAAATGAAGGACACTGACTGATGGATTGAGACCGGTTGCTAAATATGAGATTGGGAGCATTTCTATTGCCTCCGCATGGCTTTCAACATGGCGACGATTTTGCCGGTGTCTAACGGTGCTAGCAGTGGAAACAACGGCAACAGAGCTAACAGTGTTTACCTTAGAGGTAGAAGTGGAGGGTTGACGCTACGCTTTCACAATGTCGGAACAGCGTTATCAGCTGTAACCGCCATGTGAGAGCAGTGCAGAGCGACGGCCGTGAGCTAGCCAGTGGGGCAAGTTCACATGCACGAACATGCACTAAAAGCACAGTGAATCTCGGATTACATTACACCATACAGGGAGAGTGACTTAATTCTCTGTTCAGGTAGACATTACTCCAGTGTATCTTTAACATAGGAAATAATTGTTTGCTGCTATATTAATGCTCTGGATATCTTATAGACGGAGCACCTTTAAAGGAGTTGTTTTATATTTGGGGAAATATCCTTATTCAGTTTTTTTGGTGAGAGTTGGCTGAGAAGATTGATACCACTCTGTCCGTTCAATACGAAGCTGTAGCAAGCAGCCAGTTAGCTTAGCTTAGCATAGAGACTGGAAATGAGAACGGGAAACGGCTAGCTTGGCTCTGTCCAAAAGTTACAAAATCTGACTACCATCACCTCTAAAGCTTACAATTTAACACGTTATATTACTATTTGTTTAATCCATACAAAAACAACAATTTTGGCTTTACAGGAGGTCATCTGTGGGACTATTGTTTGTTGCCCAAAATGTTGAAACTATTCCTTTAACATTTTATCCCATCAAGTCTTAAAGCTGCAGTGGGTAAAAATGGAGAAATTATTATTATTTTTATAAAATGGTCACTATATCCTGACAGCATGGATGAGACAGGTAACCTGAAAAAAATCATGTGCCTCTGTGTTCTCCGGTGCTCCTAATGGCATCTGCAAGATTTCACAGACCGGAGGAAAAAAACTAATCAGAGCTGATCGGGAGTCTGCCGTCCAGCTTCCATCCAAACAGACAGCGCTGATCAAATATTACTCAATATTCTGTTACTGTAATGCCTCTTTCTCTCCTCAAATGTTTTCAGAAACATTTTGTATTATACGGTTTAGCTGTAAAATTAGAAAGTTTGTGACCCGGCAGCCATGTTGAGATAAGTTGAGGAAATATCAAGCACCGCTCACAAGGCCGAAGCACAGCCAATAGGAATGCTCTCTCTCTGATATGACCTGTGATTGGTCCAAGTCACAGGCTAGATTTTTTAGTGTAGTTATCTCTCAGCGCACTTGAATTACAATATGCTGAAAGGTTATTATGGCATTTTTGAATGATGCCAAAGATTTGTTGCCTACTGAAGCTTTAAGGATGCAATGTGATAACAAACAGTAGGTAATGGTAATGTCTCAAATTGTAAAGATTTTTTTAGCAATTTTTTAGCATCTGTGTCAAATGTAATGCTGATGATTTACCAAATTTACCAAATCAGTGACTGATTTAGTTCTTTAGTTGAAAGCAGTTATAGCAACAGCCTGGTAGGGTAAAAATCCTGGTTAATGGTTAATTATTTATTTGT
Organism: Hozukius guyotensis; assembly: GCA_916700995.1. Taxonomy (NCBI): domain Eukaryota; kingdom Metazoa; phylum Chordata; class Actinopteri; order Perciformes; family Sebastidae; genus Hozukius; species Hozukius guyotensis. The sequence continues at coordinate 111,601 of CAKALU010068159.1, forward strand.
CATTAGCACTCATAGTTTTGAGACCTTAAACACAGATGTTGTACAATACTGTTAACCACTCTCTACAGCTTTTCCATCATTTCGTCAGTGTAATTTCTGCTGTTTATACCATGGGAAATGACACATAATTACACTGATTGATTTTCTTTTTACTGAGAATCTGTACATGTGATTATATTTCCAGACAGTTTTTTTTCTATGGGGGTTAAAGGGCCACATGCTGCATGTTACAAAAAACATGGTGATTACAACCGATTACCTGCCAGCCTAAAATAGCAAAGTTTCTGCTTGGCTGCTTTTATTGGTACATAATGAATCAAAAAACATTCTTTATTACAGTATGCTCAGTATAAAAGGTTTACTCAACATTAAATAGAGTGTTATTTAGATTGCTGCTTCTGGCGAATGAGTGAGAGAAATGATCGAGAAAGCCTTGCTTCAGGTCTGCATTTCTTTTTAGCATCAAAGGGTCCATGGGGTCTGGGACTCTGGGGACACATTTCCTAGATGTGCAGCATATGTTACCATGGAGATCTACCCAACAAGTCCTCCAATCTAAGTGTAAAAGCAGTTTCTTTGTCATCAACTTCGAAAAATGACCCGTATGAGCATCGTCTGATCTGACATCACTATCTGCAGGAAATAAAATAATAAAAATAAATAAAATGCATATGACCATTAAAATAGCATTCATATGAGTGTTTTCTGATCTGTCATCTCTATGGTTAAAGGTAGGGTTGGTAGTGCTGTTCAAATATTTTTTTTTTGTTATACAGTATTTGTTGAAATTCTCATTACATCCCGACAGCAATCAATAAATCAAATGCTCTGACAAAAAAAAGAAAGAAAACGGTGTGTCAGTGTTATGACTTGACTATGACTTGCCCAAAACTGCATGTGATTATCATAAAGTGGGCATGTCTGTAAAGGGGAGACTCGTGGGTACCCATAGAACCCATATTCATTCACATATCTTGAGGTGAGAGGTCAAGGGACCCGTTTGTAAATGGCCATGACATTTTTTCCTCGCCGAAATTTAGCGAGCGTTATTTAACCTCCTTCGCGACAAGCTAGTATGACATGGTTGGTACCAATGGATTCCTTAGGTTTTCTAGTTTCATGATACTGAAACTGAGCCCAGTAAAACCTCCTAAAGATTTATTGCATTAATGCATTAAAGAAATTAGTGTCGTTAAAATTAATTTGTGTTAACACGTTATTATCGTGTTAACTTTGACAGCCCTAGTTCATAATAATAATTTTCGGGGAGTGGCTTTGGAGGGAGGCCTGAAGGCGAAGGACTGTCAGTGTTGCCGACTTGATGACTTTTTTGCTAGATTTAGGGACTTTTGGAGCTAGTGCTGCTAGCTACTTTCATTGGAAATGAGTTGGCAACACTGGGCTCAATTTTTCAGTTAGATCATTTTCAAAACTTAGTGTAGTTTCACAGCATTACCGACCCTATCTCGAAGATTGGCTATCGTTTTCTTTAAAAAAAAAAATGACTTGGTGGAGGATGGAGATCACCAAAATCATTAGGATTTATCCCCTGGGTGACCATATCTGTAAATTTCACAGCAAATCCATTGAATAGCTGTTGAGATTTGTTGACCTGCTGGTGGCGCTAGATGAAAAGTCAAGGGCCAAACTAGACAAACTAGTGTATTACCCACACATGCAGGTGAGAGGAAAAAGAGGTGGATAGAAAGTAGCCTCTCCATTGACTCCTATAGCATGTATACTGTACAGCATGGGGTTTGGGAACAAGCTGGAGTCACATTGACCTGCCTCTGTCGTAGAGGCTGCCTCTCTCAGGGTTTCTGACGAGCTGGGAATGACACCAAGTGCGAAGGTTGACAAGCACCAGTTGATGGCCGTCGTCTTCCTGCTGTCCTCTGTCTGTGGTGCATCCCAAACATCCCAAAGGCTTTAAACTGCTGCTTCTCTTCTCCCACACCCTGTCCACATTTTTCTTCTATCAAAGGAGGGTAGTAAGGGCAAGTGGAAGTTATTTGGGATGGATATATTTATATATATATTTTAAGAAAATATAAAATATAAAAAAAAAAAAAACATCCTTGCCATTCTTGCTGCTATTTCAGCAATTTCCCTCAGGATAAATGAAGTTTTATCTTGTCTTATTTACAAGGTCCTTTTTCACTCTCATATTTCTATTCGGCCCAACCACGGAGTGGCGAGGTGGGCATAACGGAGACCAGAATTTCATTTGGGCATTAAAAAAAGATGAATCAACAACATGTCATTTAGAGGGGAGTGGATATTCTGCACACATCTTTCAGCCGACAATTTCTTGTGGACAGCTTTGTCTTTTTTTTTTTACATTTGCAGCATTATGTATAATGCATGTCCGGTGAGATATAGACACATTCTGCAGGCATTATGCCTGTGGCTATGTTCATTATTTTTGTGTGTATATGATTGCGTGTCACTTGGCAAGTGTGTGTGGGAAAAGGTGGGAGGAAGATTCTTGCAGTCAACAACCAAAAAACACATGCATGCAAAAAAAACAACAACAACTTCTCAAAGGTTCTAATTACGTGAACAAATGAGCCCCGTTTCCCAAAGTCACAGCACAGACTCGGTGTCTGACTTCCCAGCTCAATTCACCTTGGGAAAGCAAGGCAGGGCTGGTTTAAGACGATATTTATGCAGAATATACACTACCTATTATTCACGCTGTGCTGGATAAACAGGCCGATAGTTTAACTCTGCCAACTATTTGTCCTTGCTCCTTAAGTAGCTTTTGAATGCAGCTCGGATATAAAGAACATTACTGAGAACCAGCAGAGAGAACAATAACAGAGGGTGGCTGTTGACTCTATAGAGTCTATATATAGACCAGTGATTCACAACAAGGTGGCACTTAGAAGGAGAGTAGCACAACTGATTTAAAAAAAGTTAAATTACAATTTGATTAAACATTGCATCCACATTCAGTCAGGAGAAAAACGTGTAGTATACACATGTTTAGCCATGGCCTGATGGCCCGTAGCAACAAAAAGTTACTCCACTAAATATCGCTATATGTAGCCCCCAGTGGCCACCAAGTTTTATCAGGTCTCTAAGTCAGTGCTGCACAACGCAACTGAACCTCAAAGCCCTCTTTCTTTTTATTCCTGTCGCTCAATTTTAAAGTGGCGCAATAGACGAGGAACGGCTGATTTGTGAAGTTGAAATGAGGAGTTATCTTTAGGGATGTGATCGGGAAATCGGCATTAATGTTTTCAAGTTGCCGTTAGCTGCTAGTTAGCAGCCGGTGGGCAGCACAGTCCCGCTTGGCTAAATAACGGAGCGAACAGCCAATGTTAACGGAGGTTCCATCGACACATTACATTATGGAGCATTCGTGATTTCAGTAAAAATGAGTATTGCGCAAAAGGTAAATTACAACGTTAACACAATGTGTTCAAATGTAATCTTGTAAAATGTAGTTTTTGGTGAGAAACTTGAATAAATACAGTTGTTTGAAGGAGACATTTTGACAGCATTATAAAATAGATATTAGAGAGGGAATTTAACTTCCCAACACTATCTCTAAGCAGCTTATACTATATAATTAGAACCACTAACGCCAAGATTTTTTAAATCAAAGCAAACATTTAATCTTTCTTCTTAATCATTTGAAATGTGTGTTTTTATGCAAAAAATAAATACTGTATCTGTTGTAGTGTGTGCACTAAGAGACCGAGGGAAAAAAAGAACTTGAGTTAATTACATGTCACAATTAAGGAAGGCTGCGTTATATTGCCTTTTCTGTATTGTTTTTACATACGCTTACATTCGGGCCACCAAAAATATGCTTTCGCCACCAAATTTAGGGGCTTGGTGGCCCCATGGTAACCTGACCCGTCAGATGGTTTGTTTCACTGAACCATCTGAGAAGCCGTCATTGGAAACTGTTTGGAAAAGGGCAGGCACTTTCAAAAAATATTTGGTAGATGATTGGTTGAACCATCTGTCAATCAAACTAAAGAAAGCGAGACTAACTGACTTACTGAAGGCAAAAACATCGACGCACTTTACACGTTCGTTGCCGTATTTTGCTCTTCTTTCAGTGAAGAAATACTCTCAAAAGTTCTGATATAACTGATGCTATTGTAACATCCGCGCTAACCTCTTTAGGAGCCGCTATTGTTGTTTTAGAACGAACAGTCGCCTCTCTGTGTAATCTCACATATACAGTATGTTCTCACTGGGTCTCACACACCTAAGCCACAGCCGTAGCTGCAGTAGCTCGTCACAGGATGCTGATTGGACCATTGTCTGGCGAGCTGCACACAAACGCAGTACTTAAAGCCCTGACAAGATGGATTTTTGTGTGACATGTGATCCCGCGATTCTCGTGTCAAATGATCGTGACATCGCAAGAATCCAACTGCCATGCAAGGTTAGACCCGTGGGGCCAGTGCTTAAAAATATTAGCATCTATCCCTGATATAGAACAACTTAATTGGTAGACTAACGCATTTCGGCTTGTGGCCTTCATCAGAGATAAAATATTATTTGATTCACATAAGCGCAAATAATCCATTCATTACCTCTCTCTGATGTCAAAGTTGTCCTGAAACATGTATTTTCACCCCCAGAGCTCTTTCAAAAATTACCACAAAAGAAACATTTTCCTGAACATCTTTTCTTTCACAACTGCATGTGCAATCAAAACCGTAAGTGTCTTAACAGCAAATGATTGCTTGCAAAACAAGATGATTTGAGAATAACAGCAGTGGTATTTTAGCAGGTGGGGAGAATAAACAGTCTAATTAGGGCAGGACACTGGGAGATTGATGTGGAGTCAGTGGAGAGATTCAGCCACCTGTTTGTTTCCTCGCCATTTCCCATCGCCAGTCCCTCTCAGCATCTACTCTGCAATCACAGGCAAGGTTAAGATATTCGACTCTAATGAAAATCAGGAAGCTGACATCACGTCAAGCTGTATTTTATCATGCTGTGTCATATTCCATCATATCAGCATAAAATCAACTGTCGTTTGACCTCTCTGGCATTGCTACAGCAGGATATTGGCAGATGAGTTGGAAAAAAAGGAAAAAAAAAGGAGTAACTGGAGCGAGTGGATTATTATACTGACAAAAAAGAAGCTTGATGACTGAGACTCAATGCCAATGCGAGAGACGATTGTCAAAATTGCTGGAATGGCAGGCAATTAGCTTGCAAGTTTAAAAGTTGGAATGATAAACAACTTGGAAACATCAATTTTAAGTAGCCTAACCTAAAGCCAGAAGGATGATATATTGTTATGAATGAAAATGTCACCAGTGCCAACGCCCTCGCAGGTGATGGTGCACTGTCTAACGTGTGAGTGGGCATAATGCAGATGGTGAAAATTAAACTGTCACTCACTTAAAACCCCGCGATTCATAGTTACACATTTTATGAATAACAATGACAGATTGCTGCGAGAGCATGCCGGAAGATTTGATGGCTCCTGAGTAATGAGACTGCGAGAAGAATCTGTTGATGCAGCGTCGTAAAGTTTAAGCACGGCGAAATTCCTCAGCTTGTGGCGTTTTACATTTCAGATCATGGTACGATCATGATGCGATAAGCGCCTCGCCAGTAAAACGATGTGATTGGGTGGAGAGTGCATGGCTCTAAAAAAACATAAAAAGGTAATTGATTCACGCAGATAATATACTGAGAGTGTCAGTTGATTTGTGCTGCGCTAGGAGGTTGGAGGTCATTTCTGAGAGCTTCTTTCTGAAACTTAGAAGTAGCGGAGTTGAGTGGTCTACTCAATTATGCGCAACCTCGAGAGCAAGCCGCACAAGCATGTTTCACTGTGAAGACGAAGAACAGACAGAGAGAGAGCGGTGCGTAAAATGATTGTCTTATAGTCTTACATGTCTTACATGCATTACATGCTGCACAACTGCAGGTCATCATGTTGACAAATTCTGCAAGTCTCAATATGCATATTTATGACTGGAAACAGAAATCTGTTCATCCTGTGCAGTGTCCAGAGATACAGCCAATATAAAGGAATAGTTTGACAGTTTTAGTAAATGAAAAAGATTGATACTAGGGATGTCAAGGTACCAGAAATCTAGTAGTCGATACCAATACCAGTGAATTTCCACAATTCTCGATACCAAATTCGATACCACGGTAAAAAAAAATCAACAACAACAATAAATCCTATGTAATTTAACACGTACTCTTTTATTAAAAAGATGCAGTGGCGTTTCTATCCATCCGTAAAGAGATGTATTTCCTTGCGTTGAACACCAGGGGGCGTAATCCATATACTCTATGGATTTACAGACACAAAACTGTGTGGAAACGAGGCGTTACGCTTCATTTGTTACATTTGAAAAGAACCAGTCTTCCGGTCTTTGTGCTAAGTTAAGCTAACAGGCGGCAGCTACAGCCTTATATTTAATGGACATATATGAGAGTGGTATCAATCTTTCTCACGCAACTCTCCACCAGAAAAAAAAAAAAAAATATTGGACTATTCCATTAAGGTTCAATAAGCTTGAAACCAACTAGGTATGACAATATTTTGTGTTGTAATATGGCCAATCGCCAATCGATGGAAGTTGGCATGATAGGTTAATTGTTTAAAAAATGACACTTCACCTAACCTGCATGTCTTTGACTTGTGAAACTGAGCACCTGGTGAAAACCCACTCAGAACCATGGAGAAAATGTAAACTCCACACAGAAAGGCCCACAGCCAGGCGATGGATCTTATCCCAGGAACTCGTCGCTGTGAAGCGACAGTGTTCACTAAACACTGAGCCTACACACAGACCTGGACCCATACACTGTTTACATAATTAGTACAGTTGCACATGTACCAACTGCATAGCATTGAAACAATTAGCTGATTAACAGAGTTTTGTCTGTTAATTAACAATTAAAATTTGAAATGTGAAGATTGGCTGCTTCCCTCTGTTTAGTATCATCATAAAATCACACACATGCATACTGTTCATACACTGACTGACTTAGAGAGCAGTGATGACAAGCAGCAACTCAGGATGGATGGATGGAGAGAGCAGTGAATTCAGCCCTGGTCCCTCACCAGGGTACTCCAGGGTATTTTGCTGGGATTGTTTTTTCCTTCCTCCTCCTCCTCCTCCTCCTCCTCCTCCTCTCACTCCCTCCCACCACAATTCCCATGCCACTGTACAGCCACTGCACAACACAGTTTAAATCTCTGTTGAATTCTTAAGCACTTATTAAAGAGTTCAAGAGCTTAGCCGGAGATGAAGCGCGATAGGATTGAGCGCGCGTGCGTGTTTGTTCACAAGAGGTCAAACGAAGGGAAAGAGTGCAGCATGTGAGTGCACATGCTGCCTATGTATACGTGTGTGACTAAGTAAGGAAAAAAAAACCTCTACGGGCCAAAATGAAAGGAGCAATGAGATCGAATGCCTCGAGGCACAACGGTGGGAGGAGACAGAGGAAATAGAGCATTTCTTATTCTCTCCTTATCTTCACTTGAACTCCACAAACCTCCCTTTCACATGCAAATGCAGCACGATTCAAAGAGAGGTCAACTTGTTCATCCTGTGTTTCACGCTCTGCGCCCCGATGAATAAAGATGTAGTTCAAACGTCCGCTGCTCTAAACATGGACCACAAATAGTGATGGACATATGAGAGTGCATACGGGGGGAGAGTGAAGTAGAGACTGAATGGATAAAATAACTGCCAGGATAAAAAGAAGTCTTTCCTGTTAGAAAGTATCAGATGACGCTTTAGAAAATCACTCCAAAGTAACACACAGGCTATTCAGAACGAGACAGCTCTTTTAACCCTTTGAACCCTGCAGTAGAAATCGTCTGCCAGTGCCTACGTCGGCCATTTTTGCTGATTGTGATATCATTTCTTGGTGTATTTTCAAATGCTTTTGATCCCTAAAATCTGTACAATCTAAGCGACAAGGTTATGTCAGTCAATAGACATATATAATAATTGATGAAAGTGTTGAAATTGTATCATGAATTAAAAGTACAAAAAGGGCCCCAAGCCGGGTTTGAATCTGCACGATCTTGCTGTGAGTAACAAAACATATTAATCCAAAAGATTATATATGTACTAATTCATATAGATAGTAAATGTAGAAACATTCCTTAAGTTATTTGAACGATGTACATTTTTTAGGTTTTGAGATATGCTCATTTTTATGAGCAGATCCGAGTGCAAAGACGCTTTGATAGTTCCATTCCGTTCAGCACGTAACATAACGTAATGAAGAAATCATGAATGTATAATGTGATGAAGTGAAAGACAGAAGCCTTAGCTTTCTGTTGCAAAGAGAATGAATGCTCCAGCTATTATGGTTTTTATTTTAGGTCGATTTAAACAGGATCATGCTAACAACCATTTCCCACGGCCATTACGGGGCAATACACTGGCGCCACCGCATGTTGTTGTCACCATGTTTTCTATCGCACAATACGTAATGTAATGACGTCATCACCAGCGTACAACGTGATGACGCAAAAGACTGAAACCTTAGCTTTCTGCTTTACGAATAATGAATGCTCTAGCTATTATGATTTTTATTTTAGATTAATTTAAACGGGATCACGCAAACAACGATCTCCCGCGGCCATTACGAGGCAATACCCTGGCCGCCACTGTATGTTGTCACCATGTTTTCGACCGCACGTAATGTAATGTAATGACGTCATCACGAGCGTACAACATGATGACGGGAAAGACAGAAGCCTTAGCTTTCCACTGCAAAAAGAATGAATGCTCTCGCTGTTATGATTTTTATTTTACATCAATTAAAACAGGATCATGCTAACAATGATCTCCCGTTGCCATTAGGGGCAATACTCTGGCGCCATCGCATGTTGTCATCATGTTGCACGTAACGTAATGTAATGACATCATGACCTGCTTACAACATGATAACATAAAAGAGAGAAGCCTTAGATTTCTACTGCAAAAAGAATGAATGCTCTCACTATTAGGTTTTTTTTATTTTAGATCATTAGAAGATTAGAAACAGGATCATGCAAACGATCATCCGTGGCCGCCTGCGGGAGGTCCGTTTTTAAAGGGTTAAACCACTCTTCACAGCATCTTCATGAGATCATCAGTAATAGTTAAAAAAAAAAAAAGGGGAATTTGGCTAAATAAGGAAATTTGCTGGTTAATTTAGCGGCAGCTGTTGTTTGCTTACATACAGGCGCTATTTTATGCATTTCACTCCCAATTTTGATTGAAAATGCAGAGTAAACAATCAAATACAAGGTAAGATAATTAACAGAGGAATAACAGGTAGTGATAATAAGCCCAAAGTGTTCCGTTGCATACCAAATTCACAAAAATACACTTCTTTTAATCAGGCTTTGTAGACAATGTTTCAGAATGTGATCATTTTCAAAAGCCCGTTTGCCTTCTTTCATTAATTTAGCTTGGATCTTAAGTCATACGAGTTAAAATTAAACGTTCATGTGCATCAGACACTTAAGGAATGTCAAAAAACATTGTCATATTTCTGCTTTGTCTTGTGAGTAAAGAAGGAAACTCACAGCCTGCTTGAATTCTCTCTGTGATCACCGACAGTGTTTGAATGTGTTTGGCCATTTTGTCGTTTCTGTTTCAGTTGTCAAATATTTTTTAAAAAGTAGTTACAGGTGAGTAGACCCCAACAGATACGGCTGATGAGTGCAGCGTGGCATTACATTGTGAATGCATTCCCAAGCCCAATAACTGTCAACATGTTTTACTCTTTATTGTGGTTGAAGCAGACCGACCGAACAATGCAGCGATAACAGCATATTTTGTACGTTTCTGTGGAGCTCCTGCGCTGACAGTAAATTGACTAGGAGTTGGAGTTTGTGGACATTTTTCCAGGATGTTTGTATTATTGTGAAACTATTCTTACTTCTGTGCAAAACCTGACAATACACACTGATTATATCTTAAGGACATGACCTTTTACACCTTTAAGAACTTTAAAATCTTTTGTTAAGTGTCCACAACATCTGCCGGAATTAAGAATACGCTTTGCTGAGGTCATGATAGCGGTGTTAGTTTTGCTTGAGAGGAGTGATTATGAAATATTTTGGAGCTATTGTTAATTTATTCAATAATTTGTTTTGCATTTGGGAGTTAACATCATGATTACTTTCTCTGGAGCAGGATACAGGCGCTGTGCGTTCAGTTCCAGCAGCATGTTTACAAAGAGCCGTCAGATTGTCTTTACAATTAGCAAATATAACAAACACACAACGATCCCAGCGGACTGCAGGGTAGTGCGCCGAGGAAATCTCTTTGATGACTATCATATTCCATCAGCACTTCTCCATTTTCTCAGCCCGTCATCCTCTCAAACGCTGTAATCATTCGCTGTCTTCGGTTTGCACCGTCGCCACATTATGCGCCGAAGCACCCTTCAACTTGCAAAACCCGCCCGCATTACCTTTTGATCAGAGCCACTCAAGATTAATTAAGCCATGATTTAGTTTTAATAGCTCGGATTAGCACGCTGATTAGCATTCTTTTTTTTTGCTTTCCTTTATCAAAACCACACCTGGTCACTTTGTGTGTGAGACCACATGGACAAACAGGAGAATCGGTCGACTAATGAGCGCACACAGTAATTAAGACGTTCAATGCATTCACTTGGCTCTATTTAGATTGTGATACAAGGACACTTTCAAATGACATGCATGTTATCTAACAGCGAACTGTTTTGCAACCAAACAAAACAAAGCACGGCGAATACAAACAACAGCAAACTCATATTTCTCAATTTGCTTTCCATTTTGACAGTTCTTAACCTCACTCATTTTCCTTAATACCCTTAATTGTGTTTGCTCTCCCCTATTCCTTTCATTTACTGTCCTCATGCTTTATCTCCCTGAATCATATTATTTGTCAGAACAGAGCGACCCTAAACCAAAATAGACATTTGACTCCAAAGATATCTCTCAGGGCTCAACAATAAGGACTGCCCGCTTGCCCGGGGCAAGTAAAATGCCACTTTGGGCTAGTAAATCTACCAATTCACTTGCCCAATCGGACAAGTGGTAAAAAATAATTAAACAATTTTTTTTCAAGAGCTGATGATGGAAGCTAAGAAGTTATCCATCTTGCATCCATCTTTCACAGTGTGTTTTCAGTTCATGAAAGTTAATTGCAACATTTTGGTCGACTAAAAATGTCTTACTCAGCGTTCGGTTGCACTTAGCTCCACGCTCTCGTGTTCTGGTTGCAAAAAAAAACAAGATGGCGACGGACGAAATTCCAAACTCCAGGCTTCAAAACCGTAGTCCACAAACCAATGGGTGACGTCGCGTTGACTACGTCCACTTCTTAAATACAGTCTATGGGACAGACATGAAAGTGGTATCGTTCTTCTCATCTAACTCTCTGCAAAAACATTTCCAAAGCAAATATTGAATATTCCTTTAACACTACAGAATTTGTACATGTAGATGAAATATCGTTACACAACAGCTACTTAATTCCTCATTTTTTATGTGTTCTTGCCTCCCACATTCGATTTTTTGTCAAACAAAGATGGAATTTAGTTATCATCATATTAGTTACTATAATATTCATTAATTCAAGCAAAGCACTACAAAAAGCTTTACTTGTAATAAAGCAAAACTTTTTTTTGCCTTTGTGTGAGGCACAAACGCAGGTCATCACACTTGCTGAGAGCTCTGATTGTGAACCTCTTAAATTTAAATAGCAGTCGAAGATGAATGCGACCTCTGCACCCACCCGGTCCCAATTACCAACAACAGTGGACTGCATCAGCGAAAATTATGGGGTTTTGTACTTTAAAAGTAGGTAAGCCGCTGCCTGCTTGTAACTCATTTCAAATAGACTAACAGATTGTACTGCGTTAAAACTGAATCTTTACTTATTAACAATAAGAAAGTTCAAATATGATGCAACAGAGTGATGAAATGGGTTTTTTGCACTTCCATTCAAAAGACCCAAATAGCCTTTAAACTCTGTTAAAGTTGAGAGCGAGTTATCCCTTCACAGGAGGTAGAGCTCCCCTGAACTTTAATAATGGGACTGACAAGTAGAAGAAGAATGGATGACCATTTGTCTTCAAAGAGTTTGCCCTCTTGCTGGTGCGGTGACACAGCGGGGTGTGTAATGAAGAGGGTGTGAGGCTGGACATCCAGTTTCACTCTCAGATATGTGACTCGGTGGTAATGAGATTTTTTTTTTTGGGGGCCCTGTGTCATTCCCCGTCCCCAGCATGTGTCTGTCAGTGGCTCAGAGGAGCCGGTAATGACATTCAGCGGTCCCGCTAAGGACTGGCGATTAAGGGATTGAAGAAGCACTGGAGCATGGACGTAAACCTTCAGTGCATAAAGCTGTGTCAAGATTGCACAATGTCCGGGGAGAGCGTAGTCACTACCGCCTCATCCTGTATCATAATGTCTTCATATTTACTAGAATGACTCAGGAAATCATCTGATGAGGATGAAATATGGACAGAAATTGAAGCAGAGTAGTGAGGAGGAAAGAGAGCGATGAGGCAAGAGCATAAAGGATGGATTTGGAGACTGCAAGCTCAACGGCTTGATAATAGAATATGACTTTAAGGTGGAAGAATGTCTTTTGCTCTCCGAGACATAAAATCAGAACAAAAATAACATAAGACACTTATTGGGGTCTGCATTTGAGATACTGCTTATCTAAAATATCGACAAGATGGACCAGTGTGCATCATTCAAATCACAAGTTAGTCATTTTTACACTCCAACATGTTAAAAGGATAAGTCAATAATCTATATTTTTCTCATCGTCAACAAATAAAAGACTAAAACTAACAATGAATCCATTTTTTGTCCGGAAACTATTAAAAGCACATCTGCGAGTCCAACTGTGGTGGCACATGTTCCTTTATCACTATTAACAAACGCACTGTAGCTTAAGTTTTAAGTCGATCGACCATACACAGTCCTGCTGCCATAAATACTCAACAGAGCACAAAATACATAGCTGAAAATAGTCCCTAAAAAAATGCACTATTTAGTCCTGTTTGAGTAACAGTTGCCAAAAACTACAATGTCCAGCTGTTGTCGGAAATCATTCGCACGAAAAGGCGTATGAATGCCACAATAACGCCCAATTTAACGTGCAATAAGAACGCTTTTCTTGCATTTGGCGTGTCATTTGTACGGCATGCAGTCTGTACTGACTGCGATGTAAAAGCATCGGCTTAAATATGCTAGGATCAGAGTTAGTGATATAGAATAAAAAGTGAGAAAGACCGTTTATGGTAGGCGGGAGGGGAGATGGATGGTTCCAACAAACACACGGCTTTTAACCGAGAGACCGGTGTTTTGTCAGTTAGGTTAGGCAAATGTTTCTTATTGACGTTTGTGATATGTTTTCCATACTTATGTTACATTGTTGACACGCGAAAAGCCTAAAATGCATCCTCATGACGCAGAATGTCAGTGTAATGTTGTACTTTTTATACGCCTTCCCGTGAGACCGGGTTGCCTTTTCATACATTAGATTCGTTGTGACCCATTTTCAAAGATGTATGTCTTCAGTAAGAACTAGAAGCTTAGGAAAGCCAGGAAGTATTAAAAGACAAAGAAATAAACTGTTGTAAAACTTTAAGTAGGCTGTCTAAATGTGTTGAAATGTCCCATGTGTATAATGGTAAAAATCTACAGGCTATTTTCTGAAACAGCTTGTGGGGCTTAGCATCATCTTAACAAGTTGATGATAAAGATTATCCAAAATAAAAAATACAACATTCTGGGTCATTTTAGGGCAAATGGTGATGATTGTGGCTGAAATCCACAACTTTCAACACATCTGCAGCCTTCAGCAGTGGAAAGTAATTTGAACAACGTTAACTACAGCTAAGATAGCAAAGTTGTTGTGGAAGATTGTGCTGATTATTTCAGCCATCACAAGAGTTTGAGTGTGACAATACTGGGTTCGACTGAACTGTTGATTTAGATGCGTGAAAACAAAAATGTGGTGTGAAACTTGTCACTTAAAGTGTGCTGGCTTTGTTTTTTAGCAGACTTTATTAGAACTGTCAACCAGGACAGAGCACTTCTGACCCAATAAGAAGACCAACACTTTGCAATAGCAAAGAGTATGAAGAATTGCCTCCAACTGCAACAATGCTTTGGTTGCTTTACAACACCCTATCCTTTTTCTGGTTTCAGTGGGACAATTTTGTTTTATCATATTCCATTTTTCATCAGTATGCTACATTCTTATGCTTGTTCTGGCTTGTTTCCCTGACAGACATAATTTTGCAGCGATAAGCACCCATCACATTTTCCTAAATATCCCATAAATCCTCTAGACAAGCAGTAATGGCTGTCGGTGCCCTTGCTGTCAGACCTACTTTGAGTTGGTGCGATGCCAATGCGTTATTACCCACAATGTCCCGTGGCAGGTAGTCTGCCTTGTCTAAACAGCACTGCCCACCAAGGTAGAAAATCAACACTGTCATCCAGGGAAATTAAGGCCACTCAGAAACATTCAAATTTTGACTCTTTTTTTTATTTAATCCTGCCAGATTCAATATCCAACGACAGGCCTTTTAACTGGTTTAGTCAGGTGTTTGAGGACGAGTGACAGTGCTAGTTGGAGCAAATTGGGTCCACCCACTTAACATGTTGGAGCGTTAAAAAAACCCTGACGTGATTTGGATGAAGCCCACAGGTGAGTAATGTGCTCTTTGATTTAGATTTACTCAGCTTAGCATGGGAAGCAATGTTCCAATCACTGAACTCATCTAGATAGTGTCAGGGTTTATTAGCAAAAACAGTCCTCCCTTTGCTATATGTTGTGTATGTTTGGATAAACATACGTGGTTCTTTGGTATGCACGTGTTTGGCATGTATATCCATTTAGTATTTATGTCTTTGCACTATTTGTGTTGTTTACAACTTACAGAACACATCACTTGCATATAGTTGTTTTATTTTATTTCTTATTTTATTGTTGGTCATTAGTGCTTTTTATATATTTTTGTATAACATTTATGTATACACCTATTTTTGGCTGGAGCGCAGAGGACCAGCCTTACAAATGCAAAAGACTGGGTGAGCTCCTTTTCATACAGCCGGGGCACAATCTGGCAAGAAGTGATGATGAGTGGCGAGGGAGGAGCATACCTCTTAAATGGAGGTAAAAAAACATTTGCTGGCTGGAGGAGGCGTCACTTTAAACAAAGCAAGGATCCGTCAGAGCGATTAAGGTTTATTGCGTCATTAATCGTTGACGAGAGGACAACGCCACAGAGAATAAAATATATACTCTGCTGTATGTTGTTCGCTCGTTCAGTTGTAATATCATAATGTATTGTACTCTGTTATTTAGGGCTAAGACTGTAATCACAATGTACCCAAATACCCTGTTGTGTTTGTGTCAGCCATGTGGTCGAGATAGGCGTGCACGCCACTTTGCGCCAACTGAATTGTGCGGGGCATCCGGCGTATGCGCTGGCAGAGACGCATTTTAAATGGTGTGATAAACATATTTTCATAAAAAAAACGTAAATACTTTCAACCTTGCATTCTGTATGTCATGCTAATATCTTTTCACCTTGTATAAAATGTATAATATACCTCCTAAATAATAAATATTATACCATTTCTATTAGTATTGAATGTCATTGGCTTCATTATTAGTTGTCATTCAATAAAACATTAATATATAGGCTAAATGGAAAAGAACTATTCTTGCAACTTCATGTATAACATTTCTTGCCATTTCTTTCATTCATAGCTTTTAGGGCTGGGACAATTCACCTATCTCCCGATTCAATACTATCGCGATACTTGGGTGCCCATTCGATATGTATTGCACATTTTAAGTATTGCAATTCGATATTATGATTTATTGCAATTTTTGTTAACTTTTTTAACAGTAGACCATGGGAAAAAGTTGAATCATGCACTTCTAGGGACTTTTAATTTGAAAAATATATATATTAATACATTACAATGTTTGATTTTCAGCAAGTATGTCGTCAAAGATGTCAAATATATCAGTCATTGTCAGGAATTATTCATTACATTTTTTCCAGCAAACCAAAAATCAAAGAATAAAGACATTTCCCTCAAAAATTAGTGGTATTTTATTTTTAATTTATAAGGGACATGTAACGTTTTATACTTCTGGTGAATACAATCCAATCAATCTTATTTCCATATATGTATTTTGTATATACAGTTCCCTTTGTTAACACCTTATTTTGAAAACCTTACGTAGTCAGACGCGTATACTTCCGCTAACATCGCCAAGTCCGTCGCTAGCTCTGCTGTCAGCTCCGTTTGACTGTATTTAACATAAATGTCAGTATATGGGTTCTCTACTGTTGTAGCGTTGGCCGATTTGACCGCGGAGATGCAAGTAGCGGCTGGCTGGTCCAGCCAAATACTCTGTTTTGACCGAGTCTTGTTTCACTACTGACAGTATGTACATAACAGTCCTCTCTCCATTGCTCACCTGTATTTGTCCAGCTTTGTTGTCCTTGCTCCTGGCTGTCATTTCTATTTCTGTGTAAGTACATTGAGAGAGATGCATAAAACCTGAGTCGAATTCCTTGTATGTATGTATTTGGCAAATAAAAGAGATTGTGATTTAATTAACAGAGGACCCTCAGGCCTCCTACCGCTGTGATTTCTTGGTGTCGGGGAGGCTTGTTCCTCATTCTCATCGCAACGCAGAGCCCTGCTTCGAATTGTCAAAACAAATTTGAATTACTCGCAATATCCCCTTACAGTGGTTAATGTCAAATGGGGTAATAAATTCACTCTATCCTTTCTCTCTCCGTGGCGCACTCTCTCTGTTTATGACCACAGATTTCCGACTCAGGATGAGGCCATTAGTGTAAATGAATGACACATCCCTACGATGTCAAAGGTCAGCCACCCCATTATAAGTGAATAATTTCCATGAGAGAAAAAAAAATGCAATGTCACAAGCCTCCAGCTAAGATTCTATTCAGTTTTGACAGGGCATTTTGACTAGCGGCAAAACTCAAAATCTATTCAGCAGTCAATTTGCCTCCCCGGCTCTGATTATGAGCGCCGCTGTGGCAGCAGGGTTTGATAGCTGCTATAATACTGCCAGACAGTCCAATTTCTCCCCTCGCTTCTTCGGCATGCCATTCACACACACACACACACAGTCCAGCTCTGTACACATAACCTGAACTAACGGCTATGATACACCATTGATTCAATAACGAATAAAAATGACTCTGAAAGTAAATCACTTTCCCACATCTTGGCCATCACAACGAATCCAAATGCATTATACTTCTTCTGCTGACAAACAAAGCTTTCGAAAATGTAGCCAGCCATGACAGTTTGAACAAATTAAAAGTTCTCAATAGTGGTGGCAGGATGTGCGATAGGCTTTGACAGCATCTCAGCCTTTTTCTTTGGTTCGGTCCTTCTCTTTGAGACTCCCTAACAGTAATTTGTCTGCATTGCCAGCCATGGACTGATTGTAATAACGCTTCTATTGAAGAACACAATCAGCCCTCCGGCCTCGTATGATTTTCCTCAGGGATTACTCGCTCTGTCTCCACAAAATAGAAATGGAGAGAGAGAGAGAGAGAGATTTCTATCAAGTGAGCATGCGCAGAGAAAAATCAATTATCTCTCATTGAATTCAAGTTAATATGCTAAACTAAGTAACTCTTTTATTGACGGCATGACAGAGTTTTGGAAAGGTGAAGGTCAGTTCAAAGTTCATCACACCGTTTCGAATGGACGTCACTGCTTATGGTATGTCAGTTTCATGGCTCTGTTATAAAAGGAGACAACCGCCATCCCTGTGCAGACTGCTGATATTTTTATACTTGTTTTATAGCTTTGTGATAAAAATGTCTGCAAAGAACCAGCCCCGTGGCCTCTCCTTGTGAATTATGGACGTGGACAATGATAAAAATCCGCTATTTCCGTTAACGATAAGTAACAGTTTGCATGAGAAACACTTCCCTAGGGACACAAGCCACCAAAACAGCAAGGCTTGAAATTGAAAATTGGAATCCATCATCTAATGGCAACCGCAGAGTGGGCCTTAAGTGATGATTGAAAGCGTTGGCGCCGTGCCAAACATTCATACATGAAGCCTTTTAAGGGTTTAAGGTCTGCAGCGTTTAACACCGCGCCCGAGGAGAAACTATTTGCGGTTTGAAAGCTTTTCTTGTTGCTCGTGTTATCTGCACCTGTGGTGTGGTGATCGTAACCGGTGAAGTAGTGAACAAGCAAATTGAAAAATGATGTATCTGTGTAGTTGTTGTTTTTTTTCTCTTGAGAAAACGTGTGGGTTTTTTTTGTTTACTCAATCTTCAAGGGTTGTTCATAAATGTCTGCTTCTATACCACCGTAGCTCGACTTTTCTTTTAAAGGGTAAAAACTTAATCTAAAACTGCTCTCCACGGGTTTAAACATGAAGCAGGTGCACTTCTAAACAAACCCCCAATCAGGGTTGTAAAAGCAGGGTTTTTTTTTTGCCTTTGACAGTTGATGAAAACACCTGCTGTGACATAAGTTTATGGGTTCTGGCCCAGAAATGCTTGATAGTTTCAGCCCTTTGAGAATGCAGCAGTGGGTTTCTGCCATATGATTCTGTGGTGAATTTGCCTTTAAGCTATTAAACTCTGACTATTTCTAAAAAAAAGAATTAAAAAAAGAAAATCAGTCAAGAGAAAATCCATGCCAGAGAGAGAGGGCAAAGGACTTTACCTTTTAAGTCAAGGAGCTACACAACATGCAGAAGAACTACTTAACTTGGCATGGTGCCATGAAATGACAGCCATGGGTGAATAGACCGGTGGATGTGCTTATTATGTGCGATGAGCAAAGGCCACGTAAGCTGTAACAATTTATGAAAACCCCACATTTGTGCTGCCATATGGCTTCACAAAAAGCCTCACTTCTTTTCCACATATCATTACATTCTCTGGCAACCGTGTCTCCCACAAAATTGCATTTCCATAAAACTTAACTGCATACTCAATTACATTTTGAGGAAAACATATTTTCTCCAGGATTAGGGTTGCGTTTTTTAACAGTATTAAACACGTGATTAACGTTGTACATTGAAACAAAACAAAACAAAAAAAACGTAACACAAAACTACTGGGTTAGGTTTAGTAAAAAAAAACATCATGGTTTGGCTTAAAATTTCTACAAAACTGAACGTTGACTTTAAGTATCACATGAGACACGAACAGTGGTCTTCTGGGGGAAAATCCTGTGTTTGTTGGACTCATCCACCTCCCAACCAGTAGTGGACTTTATCGCTTGCTATACTTGTTATTATACCACGTAACTTTCAATAACGGTCGCTCGATATACTATCTCACCTGTTCTGCGTGTCGCTCCTTGAATTGCATCTCTTAAGTATATCTTTATTTTGAGGATTATCAGTTCTTTACAGATATATGTTTGGGGACATACTGATACACTGCAACATCCTTCACCAACTCCCCAGAAGCTATGTGAATCCAAAGCTGAATGATCAGAGATGTGTTTCAGCTGTGGAACTGGAAAAAGGCTATTCTATTCACCTGGTTCACAACTCTGTTTATTAGGGAACTTGTAACAAATAATAGTGTACATCGAAAAGAAACCCTCCCAAAAAAAACTTGCATGGTGATGGCATGGGAGTCCAACTCCTTTCTATAGCTAGATGGTTCTCAGAAATGAACAGCTGTGTTCATCACATACAGTATTAGAAAGGTGGGCCGTCTTGAACATGTGGCAACCTTATTTAGAATACAGAAATATGTTATTGATGTGGTTTGTCGATTTTTTCTAAAAATGTAGCCAACTTTTTCTAACTTTAATAATCTCTTTGTAGTCTCTTTTTGTTTTTATTGTCTTTTGAATGACGAGGTGAGAATGGTCTGGAACAGTGTCGGTTTGTTAGGTGTATTTTGTTAAAATTTGAAAGCTTAAAAATAAAATACTCCATGTATGTTTGGGGACTTGTTTGCCTAAACTGAACAGCTGTGGTGGTGGTGTTTGCTCAACTTTGTCTCTCCTAGCTCCAGTGACAGAAGACTTGGCAGAAAAGTAAAAGGAAAGTAAGAGAAAAGTTGGCATC